>JACAZH010000116.1:0-50952 GCA_014462675.1 Mycena sanguinolenta | reverse complement strand
GATTTTTCCTGAGCTGGCCAAATCAAACGTTGCGATACTTACTGCCTCAAGCTCAGAGAATCCAAATCTGGCACTCAACGCCAGACCACAAAACATGTGAATGATCCAAATTGATTGACGCGAAGATTTTCAGGTTGCTAAGTCGTCATTGTGCCGATCACGGAAAAAAAATTGGGAGGAGGAACATGGCTAGCGCGGAACAAGGCTAGACAAAGCTGCTCTGAGTGTTCTGTCAAAGCGAGATTCGCATCACGACTCGGCGCCCATCTTTTCCGTTTGAATGGCTGGGAGTAAAATGTCAGTTTTACGCGAATTTTCTCGTAATGAAGTGGGTTTGGGGCCAGCTCTCCACGTCGGAGACTGTGAGGACAGTTTCAGAAAAGTGGACTTGAACCACGGGCGTTTCGGAGAGCGAGTAATCCCGTCCATCGTAGACAGCAGCGGCCGCTAGCCTCTTTTTCTCCAGCTCAAGGCACGAGCCGAAGATAAGGTTGATATCAGATACTACACCCGCACGCGGTGTGAGAGATCAGCGTCACCGCTGGCCCATTCAAATAGCCGATTCTAGTCCGCAATGACCACCTGCCCCGCACTCCCTGCACTCACGGCACGTCCTACCTTGACGCCATGGCTAGCATCCACTCTTCTGTAGACGACGATGACAAGGAGCTTATCGCTCTAGGATATGTCCCCTCCTTCAAACGAGAATTCTCCAATCTGGCGACGGTGTGTAGTGAGGATGAAATTTCCAAAATTTGCTGAAAAAAGTGCATACTTTCAGATCAGCTTTGCATTCAGCATTATGGGATTATGCTCCAGCATTGCTACAACTTTCAACACTCCACTTTTGGCGGGAGGTCCGTCGTCAGTCGTATGGTATGGAATTCGTTTGGAGCAAGATTCCCGCGGACTATAGCTTGTGACCAGGGCGTGGATTCTTGGAGCGTGTATGTGCTTCACTCTTGGTTCATCCATAGCAGAGATTGTTAGGTGAGTGAGAGAAGAAGAACAAGTTAGATATCCGATCAATTTCTTTCAAGCGCATTCCCAACATGCGGCGGATTGTGAGTTGGCCTTCCTTTTGCCAGATTTGTCCTCGCCCACTAAATATCGCAGATATACCGCTTCGGCCCAGTTGACGCCTTTGCGTTTTCGCCCTATCGTATGCCCGTGCACTCGAAGACATTCGATGATCTAATTTTGTGCAGGTGGGATGGGTCGTAGGATGGCTTAATATTCTTGGTACGTCCATCTGCAACGCGCGACGTTTACTACAGATACCTCTTAACGACATGTATAGGGCAAATTGCTGGTGTTAGCTCGACTGAATTCGGGCTTTCGGGCATGATAATGGCGGCAGGTCCGTTTACTTTGCTACCCATTGCTCGACCTTACTTATGTCGTTCCGTACCAGTTGTAATTGGGCGGGTTGGTTGTGCGTCTCTGGCAGGTCTCAAAGTTCTGACTCTGCCATTTTTCATGTTAGGACGGAAATTTTGAGGTTACCTCGGTGCGTTGTTCATACCGTGTAGCCTCTATTTTCACTCACTTTTTGTGCAGGGGAAAGTCGTCGGGCTCTTCGCTGGCCTTCTGGTCTTACACGGGCTTTTGAACTCCGTCGCAACGCGCCACCTTGCACGATTTACCCAATACTTCGTCTTCGTTAACCTCGGAGCAACTGCTCGTGCGTTCCTTCCCGCGAAAGTCGGCTCTGCAGTGTATCGATTTTACATCCCTTAGTTATCATCATTACGCTGCTCGCGACGACTCCTCGCTCCGAGATGCACTCTGCATCATACGTCTTTGGCTCTGCGGGCATCATAAACCAGACAGGTGGGTGGAACACAGGACTGGCGTTCCTACTTGGACTACTTTCGGTGCAGTGGACGGTGAGACCATTCTAGTCTTGCAAACATTCTCAAGCTAAATTTGTATGCGTAGATGACGGTAAGCTCAGTAGCTGTGTCTGCGTGGATTTCTCGCACTCATCACGAGCTCGTGCGTAGGATTATGATGCTACTGCCCACATCTCGTATGTCTGCGTTATGGGATTCACCTTGAGATACTAATAGTACCACGATGCAGTGAGGAAGTGAAACGAGCGGCCTACGCAGGTTTTTAGATAATCAATCTCACTCATTGCCTGGACTAACAGTTTGATCAGCTCCCGCTGCCATTTTTATCGCCGGTCTGTCCAGGTCTCGTCCATTCTGTGATAACTGATCCTGGAGCTATTTCTAGTCATCGGCACCGGTCTCATTGGCTGGCTTCTGAATATTGTTTTGATACTCTGTTCCGGTGATATGTCAGTAGTCTCAACTCCACTACCTTAAGCTAAAAGTTGAAACCCGCCTCAGAGCAGCCCTTCCCGGCAAGTCGGGGTCGGCGATGCTGCAAATCATGACTTTGCGGATGGGTAAAACTGGCGCACTCATTCTCTGGGTAGGAGAACTGCTCCTGCTTTCCATTCAGCACAATCTGATTCATGTCTCATGTCTAGGTCTTTGTATGCTTCACTGCATTCTTCGTGGTCCAGACCGCTCTCCAGGCTGTCTCGAGGACTGTGTTCGCCTTTAGCCGCGACCAGTGCGTTCCGCGCTTCTTGCTATATTCTTCTCTGAGCGTCGTCGTAGTGGCCTTCCCGACCGCGGTTACTTCGGTTATAATTCTCAATGGACCCACACCCCGCTGAGAGCTATCTGGTTCTCTACTATCTTCAGCATCCTCCCGGGGCTGCTCGACCTTGCTTCTCCCGCTGCCGCGAACGCGATTTTCTCGCTTACGGCCATTGCCCTCGATCTCAGCTACATCATCCCCATTTTCCTGCGGCGTGTATTCCAAAACCACCCCGAGGTTATGTTCAAGCCGTACGTCCCTCTTCGCTCCCTGGCAGCGTACTTAGGGCTCCACAGAGGACCTTTTTATATGGGTCCCGGGCTGCTGGGGTGGGCGGCGAACATCGCCTGCATCAGCTGGACATGCTTCGTCTGTGTCATTTTTTCCTTCCCTACCCTCAAGCCCGTCACAGCACTCAATATGAACTATGCTTCCGTGCGTCGCAATCTCCTTGCAATTACCCTCCCCCGCGCTAACAAGTCTGCGAATGCAGGTGATTACGATCGGCGTTATGTTCCTGTCATTGTGAGCTTGAAATTCATTACTGTGATCTTGGGATGTACATTGATGCGCGGCTTTGCGACATAGGGTGTGGTATTTCGCCGACGCGCACAAGCACTACAAGGGCCCAAGGTCCAACCTCCCCGGAAAGGATTCCGGAAACCAGCCAGACGACGCAACTCTCGCGGAGAAGCCAGGTATGGCGTAGAGATACTGCATTTATGGTTACGGTGTATTCAAGTAGCTTGCTTCATCTACATACGACTTGATACGACATGTGCGAAAATAAAATCATAATCCTGATATTCAAGGAGTGAGAGACGCTATGTTACATACAAATACCACCATTAGCACCCAGCTTTCTGCTCATCGCTGTATCCTACATATACGGTCCCCAGCGCAGAGTCGACAGCAGCCTCGTCTCCAGGCCAGATTTTCGCCTTCGCCTCTTCCTCTGTCCACTCTCCGATAAACAGACGATTACCGAATGACGCCGCCCTTGCTTTCAGCGCTGGCGACAGTGTAATTTCCCCTAGCTTGTTCGACTGGTGTAATGGGCCGTGAAATGAGCGCGGTAATAACAGAGTTGTTTCACCGAAGCGCGAATTAACGCTCACGGATATCGGGGCGCGGCGCTCCGGTGCATGCTGTTACCCGAATTCAAAAAAATGATTGCGCGGGGATGAAAGTGATTCGAAACTTACGAGAACGAGTTTGGTAGAGCCCATCCTGGCGGACACCTCTATGCGCGTCTTGTCGCCGCTCGGAAGAGACTCAGAGCCGACGACGTATACGACGGCTTTAATCTCCCCCATGAAAGCTGAGATGTTCACATGTGCCTTGCTACGCAAAGGATTCCGCAGGGAGAGTGGAATCTGCAACGTCGGATCGAGCACGAAGGTCCCATTCACTTCGCCGAGGCGACGAGTTAACGAGATGTAATTGGTGGGTTTGATGTTGGGCGGAGCAATAGAATGGGGCTGCGGAGGTTCATACGCCGGAGGAGAGGCATCTGTCTGGGTAGCAATTATTAGACGGAGACTAGAGTATACCAGACGCTGAGGCTTTCGCCCAGACACGCACCTGTTCGTCCGAGGTGACCGACTGGGGTAAGGCAAATTTAGGAGCAGCATCCTGCGGGATAATCATATTCGGGTTTGAGGCTTGGGAACTTGAGGCTTGGAAAGCCTTGTAAGGTATTTGAATGAGAGAAGAGCTGCGTGCGCAGCGACTGTCCTATTTAGAATTAGACTGCGGGACATGCCAAGGAGCTGCGGACTCCCACGCAATTTCCAGGGAAGGGTGTGGATCGTTGTGGATTGACCTAATACATGCGCCGACTCTACCCTGTTAAATCCGAGTGGAATGTTGAATATTCGAATGGTGACCGGTACCGGTGACCTCAGACAAAGAGTTGTAGTTGAATGAGCCGAGAAATGGTGGAGTGGTCCACGTGGATATTCTATCGGATCAAGATTTACTCAGTGATCCACGCGAGGATCGTCGTCATCGGATCGACGCTTCGAGCTTGGTCGAGTGACATCCGGTTCGATTTTCCGAAAGAACTACTATCTACCATTGGAACGTCGAGGAACTGTTGACCCGTCGAGGCTTGGCGAGATATTTGTTCCGTTTACGCGGCTGCAATGTTTTCAATTATTGTGCCAAGATCGGAAGTCGGGGGTGCTTGCCGACAGTATTTCAACCTCATTCCAACAATGTCTAGTCATTAAATTCACTGCTTGATAATTCTGTGGGCTTTTACTTCCCCAGTGAGATACTTCGCACGATTCTCAGGTAGTTACTACTGTAACACTAGCAACAACCTGGGGTGACAGTCCTAGTCCCTGATCCTGCCAACCAAAGTGATAGTGAACTCCGGCAAGACGAGTCGGCATGAAACAAAACCGCATTCCGGTATGTACGGGACAGCAAGTAAACTCTGGTAGATTTCAACGTCGGTGCTGATGGGACCGCACGCGGAATAAGTAAAATTTTTGCCAAGACGAAGTCCACAGTTCACAGCCATGGTTGCAGAGATTACTGTATCCCTGTGATTTGAGGTATAACGATGCGGACATTTTGCAATCCGCAGATCACCGTCCAACAATTTTTGACATTGACGCTATCGCCACTGGCGTCGCCATTTCGGCTTCAACGGCCCAACAACTAAATGGACCCAACATTGGTACCACGGACCACGATAAACCATTAAGCGATTAAATTCAGTGTATTCTATTCTACTCTATTCTAATTTATTCTATCCTATCCTATGTAACACTGTTTGAGATATATGTAGACTGTACGTATCTGGTAAACACCGTCTCCTTGTCACTTGTGTCAGGCTGCTCTCCTCCGGCCGCACATACATTGGGCGGTAGGGCAAATACAACCGTCGCTGTGCGTTTGTCAGGACCATGTCAAGTTTTTTTTTTAGACAAGATACTTACTATGATGGCTGCACTTGGGGGTGGGACCAGGAATATGCTAAATTTCCCGGCGCCGAAACACCATAATAATTGGGTTGGGGATTGGTTCCGGAATAAGCAGCATTCACAGCCCCAGGGGGTTGATTTCCGTGCATCCTGGGCATACCGGGCTGAAACCCTGAGCCAGGAGCAGGAGGAAAGTATTGGGAGGAGGAAGAATATCCGTGGGGAGGAATCTGGCCTCTCGGTGGACCAGCTGGCTGCGCGGAGTATCCAGGATACATAGCGGGGTTATGGGAGGCGGGTGGGGGTGGATATGCGCCTTGACTTCGAGCGTACGATTCTGGATCTAGGGGTTCCACCCATTGGATATCGTGCCGTGAGGACGTGCCCTCATTGGTTGAAATAGCAACATATTCGCACTTGAGGCCTTCCTTTGAACATCGTTCGCACGGAGTAGTCGGATTTGGATTTTTCTTCTCTGTAATACACTGGAATATCCATCAGAATAACCAATGGGAGAGCACAATGTGTACCCTTACTTTAATCTTTTTCTTGCGGCAATTGGTACATGCGATGCGATTTCTCTGGTGTCCAGGCGGCGGCGTTATAACAGGATAAAATGAAGGTGGTTTATGGCTGTGACTGGTGTGCGGGAGCATGCTGAGATATTTTATCGAGGACTTCGTCGAGTCTGACGGGTTTTATATGTATGCAGCCTGAGCTCTCGCCGACGGTCCACGATTACTCAAAAGGAACTACATCATAGTTATGGCGTCTAAATGGGTGTATTAGTGAGATTCAAAGTAGACGCTTAGTTGCGGTCGAGCGCTTCACGTACGAATGCAGTCCTCAGATGCTTTATCATTGAACTGTGCTCAAATGGAACCAAAGCAAATAACGCGTGAAACCTTTTCGGAAATCTAGACTTTATTTGGGCGTTGGTTGTAATGACGACTAGTACTCACTGGGCGGTTCATTAATATCTGCACCCGAACGTATGCATTGAGCATCTTCGAAAGACTTGTGCACCGCTATTCAGGACGAATATTAATGGGAGCGGGTGGCAGTTCAAGATGGCGCGGAATGGCAGTTCAAGGGGACATAAACGATTAGAAGCCGCGTTTGGACGCGTCCCAGACCACTGGTTGAGAGAGTATAGTGGAGGCAAAGTGCAAGCAATTGATAAAAAACAGTTTTACGTCGACGGCAACAGCTCCGGATGACAGACGTAAATCATTGAGGCTTCGATAGATCGCCAGTGTGCTTGGAGTAACTCTGCTGTAAAACAATCGACAGAGAAAATGAAGATCGACGCGACAGAAGGGGGAAGTTTTGAAGGCTGAAGTCGGATGTTTTGGCGACGGAAGCAGACCATGTGGGTAACCACTTTGAGTATGTTGCGCAATAGAAACTGATTGTTTTCCATCGAGGTGGCCTGGCCGGTGATTTCATCGACACAGCCGCCTGCTGAACCTTTGTAATGAATTAGATCCACTCCAAAAGTGGCCTCATCACCTGAGTTCAAGTTAACAGACTCGCGCCCTTCTCTAGATTTTGGTGACGTGAAGTAGCGACCGGGACGTCCGTGTATTGTCTAGGAAGTCAAAAGCTGTGAAAGATATAACTGATTTCTTGATCAAGGATGAACCTACGGCGGAACAAAAGAAATCGATGTGTCCACAATTCGGGTTAACAATAGATATGTCTACAACCGGACATGTTTTACGGGAGTCTTTCAAGTGTGGCGAGTTCTTGCACGTCATTTGGGTTTCTCCAGGTGGACCGGGCCGATATGGCGATTATACAGGTGCGGACGGGATCCACAAGTCTGGGCGAAAATCGGCGGCAATGCACTGCAGTACTGGAGATACCGGTGGGTTCGGTTGGAATCCACCATGGGACACCGACGGATTCGGTTCAAAAATCCATAACGCCGCCCGGTTCCCCTCCGAGGACAAAAATAATACCGTCCACGCGATATAGCTTCATATTTGGGTTTTTGCCATTGCAGTGGAAGAACCCTCTGAGTCAGTCGGACCTCGGACCATTATGTGAGACAAGTACGCTTGGTTCCTGGTCTCAGTTGAAATACTGAGAAACGTTCGTAATGCTTGTTGAGATTCCTCCAAGGCGATGGCTGGTGAGCCGCTGGTTGGCCGTCGGCCGCGGTCGCACTGTCTTGATGTTTCACTGAGGTACGGAGCGCACAAACATCTACACGGTTGTGGTTGGAAGAAGAAAAAAAAGTCAGAGTTTGCCGTGGCCAAACAAATGATCCAATGCATCCGAGTTACACAGCCACAATTCATTTGCCCGCTGCTGATTTGGAGGAGGATGCGCATATTATAGCGTTCGTTATTATAGAAACGTGGTGCCTCGACATCGCCGGTTGTGTGTGAGGTTTCGTCTGTTTTTGCGTGTATTTCTCTGCTTGGGGGCTGCGGATCTGGCGAGCGGCATTGTCCGAATTATTCAAAGCCCTTGGGCAGCGGGCCGTCACCTGTTGCAATATACTCGAGGTACGACTCTGTCTAGGAGAGATGCAAGGCTTGTCTACTTGGAATGTCCGATTTCGGCCCGAAAACTTCAACAGACTTCAACAGCGTTTTATCGGACAAGGGTACCCACCTATCATGCCAAATGAGCACTATTTCGGTTGCAATTGACGACTTATTACCCTTCCTAAGCTTCAACAGCAATATCATTCTATCTGCGGACAAGGATCTGCGACTGTGAGGCCTATTTCGGACGAGGATATCGTCGATTTGGGGCCTCAAAAATCCTATCTTTCAGACAAATCTTGCTGAAGTCAGTT
Organism: Mycena sanguinolenta; assembly: GCA_014462675.1. Classification (NCBI taxonomy): domain Eukaryota; kingdom Fungi; phylum Basidiomycota; class Agaricomycetes; order Agaricales; family Mycenaceae; genus Mycena; species Mycena sanguinolenta. The sequence continues at coordinate 42,588 of JACAZH010000116.1, read as the reverse complement.
AGTTTTCCGAAGGGATAGTTGTACGTAGGTGGCGAAATTGTTTGACTAGGTGCTGGCGTTCTCCAACGAGGAGCCGATGGCTTGGCCGGATGAGTAGGCTCGAGTAGGTTTGAGTTCGCCTCGGTGAAGGTGAGCTCGTCGAGGTGTTGGGATATTGATGTTATCTTCATCTTCCGAGTCCGAAATGGAACCACACCGGGCTCTTAATCTATCCTGCGTGTTTTCTGGGAGACCAAGCAATTCTGTCCGTACGAAATAACATCACAATAGCTATCTAACTTTACAACACGTTTATTCTTTTGTTTATTTCATCTCTCGCGCCCACAGATCTACAAGTTAAAGCTTGGGGTTCTTCTCCTCCGCCTCGTATTTTTCGCGACAGAACGTAACACCCTATGGGAATTGAAATGAGGAATGAACGAGGTGAATATGGGGGAACTCACCGTGTCGATGTTCTTCTGAAGCTCGGGAATAGCGGCCTTGACCAACTCAGTCTCACCCGGAGTGATCTTTCCAAGAGGGTGAATCTTCGCAACACCCTCCGGCTACAACGACGCGTGAGTCGGGAAGAAGCACTGGCCGGAAGGCGAGCGTACCCCAAGTTCAACATTCGAAGAGAAGAAGGCAATCTCCGTGGCGAGCTCCTTCGCCAAGGCCGCACCACCGGTGGGGTCTGCCTCGAGCGCGACGAAACTAGGTGCAACGATGCCCTTCTCGCCCTTGAACGCGCGGATGATCTTGTTCGCAAACTCGAACCCGGCGTACGCCATCGAGAGTGTTGCAGACCCCGCGCCGTCCTTGGCCTTGACGACCTCGTCACCGCCGAATTGGATGCGGTTCACAAGCGCGTCGAATTTATCTTTGGCAAGGTCGGCCGGAAGAGGGTGCGAGGATTGCGAGAGAAGGGGGACGATCTGGCGTTGACAGGTGAGTAAAAATGCGCTAAGTCAGAATCAAGGACGTACGGTTACGCCGCTGTGACCGCCGACAACAGGGATGGCGACTTCTCGTACGACATCAGTTTTACCAATTATTTCGGCGACGAAGGTAGAGGCGCGGACGACATCCAGGGTAGTCACACCAAAAATCCTAGACGGAATCTGAGTTGGAGCTAAGCAGGTAAGTCTATTTATTTACCGCTTAGGGTCATAGACTTTGTGGTGCTTGAAAACCTCTGCGACGATGGGGACGGTGGAGTTGACGGGGTTGGAGATGACCAGAACAAACGCCTTGGGGCAAAAGGTAGCAATACCGGTGGCCAGATCCTTGACGATACCACCGTTGATCTGGATGGCGGGGTTAGCAACCAAGACCACCCGAGTGCGTATTTCCGCCGACCTTGAAGAGGTCGTCTCTGTTTTCTCATTAGTCCTGATCATAGGAAACGGTCTTCATAAACATACCTCGTCATCTGGATATTCACTGTATTAATTATCTATGCAACGAATCTTACGATCCAAAAAACTCACTCCGGGTTTACGGGGAACGCCAGCGGGAATCACGACGATATCCGCGCCAGTAAGAACAGCCTTCAGGCCGTCATCGGGGGGAAGCCGGCCGACAACGACAGCAGGAGTGTCGATGTGAGACAGATCAACAGCGACACCAGGAGTGTTGACGATATCGAAGAGGCCCAGCTAAAACGAAAGAAACGTTGGAACGATGCGATTTGTGGACGAATTCACGATCGCATACTTCAGTAATTGCAGGGTTGGTCTTCAGAAGGAGCGATAGCGGTTGGCCAATTCCACCTGGACGAAATTAAGCGGAAATTATATCGTAACACGATCTGGCGCACCAGCAGCGCCGAGAACAACAGCTTTGACCTATATAACGAGTTAAGGATACAGAATCGGTCAAGGAATCAAGGAATCTATCCCACCATGATGACGAATTAGAAAAATACGGCGAGTAAGTCAAGGACAAGAGCAAGAGTTGAATCGATTTCGGGAATTATAGTCGCGTCAAGACACGTGATTTGGGGATCGCGTTCCGGTCGGCAAGCGGGCGTAAATAGCAACTCGCCACGACAGACCGCGATTCAGAATACGGTGAATGCGCTGATAATTTGTCCACGCTGCAGGCAGATGTATGTCATGAATACTGTCCTCTGTTATTTCGTTCATGGCTCCGAAACGCTCCGACTCTACGCGAAAAAAAATGATCCTTGGCCCTGAATTCCCTCTCGGGGACCCGAGTTCCGTTTTTATTCCCACATGATTCTTCACTTATCTCCCACCTTCACCTTCCACTCCTCCGACGAGATACACTCGCCATCGGAGAAATGTTCCGCTCTCTTCCGGTCTCCCTGCACATTTGCGGCCGCAGCCCAGGAGCGAATATCCTTGACATCTTCAGCGGAGAGCGCAATCTCCGCGCCGTGCGCGTTTTCCTCGAGGCGGGCGACGTTCCGCGTGCCGGGGATCGGGAAAACTGAGTACCGTCAACTTTCACAACCTTTGTGCACCGAGAGAGAGAGCTCACAGTCAGAATGCTCCGCGAGCATCCACGCAAGCGTAACTTGGCCAGATGTGGCATTGTGCTTGTCAGCGATTTGCTGCAGATGGTCGACGAGAGCGATGTTCTTGGGAAAGTTCTCCTCAGAGAAGCGCGGCAGCATTCGCCTCAAGTCACCCTCTTCAAGGTCCTCCCTGGAGCGGAACCTGCGCACGCATTCATCACTTCAAAAGGAAATGAACTGCTACTTACCTCCCAGTAAGGAGTCCGCGTCCCTGTTAACTTTGATCAGAACTACGCGAGAAAAAAGGTAGGAACAACGAACGAGCGGGGAGTAAGCAACGACCGCGACACCCGTCTCCCTCGCCGCCTCCAACAAACCATTCGTCTCAATCTCCATATCAAACAGACTGTACTCCATCTGCACCGCAACGACTTTCTCACCAATACCTTCAACGGCCTTTGCCCTTCTCAGCGTCGCGGGACTACACTCGGACAGCCCCAGCCACTTGATCTTTCCCTGCTCGACATACGGCCGGAGTGTCTCCAGGACCACCTCGATCGGCACGCGCGGGTCGACGCGGTGCTGGTAATAGAGATCGACGTAGTCGGTCTTCAGCCGCGCGAGGGAGCGCTCGAAGGCCTGCACGATATACGCGGAGTCGCTGCACGGCGCGAAGACGTTCTTCGGCGCGTCGGGGCGCAGGTCGATCGCGCCGAATTTGGTCGCGAGGAAAATCTCTGCCCGCCGCCCGGTTTGGGTGAACCAGTCCCCGAGGACTTCCTCCGCTGCAAGACGCGCTGTACACTCAGCCCGGTTTTCAGCAGACGACAAGGGCAGACGTACATGAGCCGTAAATATCGGCGCAGTCCCAGAAAGTGATCCCCAACTCGGCGGCACGCGACAACGTCGCGAATGCCTGTGCTTGGTCGGTTTGGCCGTAGTACGCGCCGATTCCCTGTTGAATATGGGTCAATACTTCAAGTCCAGGGAGGGAGAACTTGTGCAAACCATCGTCCCGAATCCCAAGGCGCTGACGGTGGGTCCATTTGCACCGAGCTGGCGTGTAGGAAAGGATGCAGACGACATCGATATGGATAAGAGAGAATTTGATTCAATGGCGACAGGATTGACCAGGTGCAGACATTTATATTCGCGATTCATCAAGCCGCAAGCCACGCCAGCTCTCGCCGATGACCAAGGATTTCATGACAAAAGAATGCAACCGTCGCGGAAGAAGGGTGATGACCAAGGATTTTATGACAGAAGAGTGCACGATCGTGCACAATGACCAAAAATTTCATGACGAAACTGCGCGCCGGTGGGCCACTTTGCACGCCGCTCATGATCATGCATATAGGCATGGAGAGCCTCTGTCAGCAGTTCTTGAGCTTCCTTCCACTGGCTTTGAACTACTCGCACAACCAAAACTCGTTGAAAGCTTTCTATTCGTCGCAGTTTGTATACAACCTGCGGCGGGGAGCATATGTGTACAACAAACGAAGCTACATTACCAGCTTTTGCTTTTGGATATTTGATTTCTAGAGCCGCTTTCGCTTTGACCCTGCTCTCTCTTCGGCACTCAGCAACGCGCCGCCCAACCAACGCATATTTAGTACCCGTCCTTCTTGGCGGCGTACACGAGGAGGTCGCATACGCGGCGGGAGTAGCCCCACTCGTTGTCGTACCACGCGATGAGCTTGACAAAGTTCTTGTTCAGCTGGATGCCGGCGCCGGCGTCGAAGATCGACGAGGCGGTGTGGCCGACAAAGTCGGTCGAGACGAGCGAGTCCTCGGTGTACTCGACGATACCCTTGTACTCCTTCTCCGACGCCTCCTTGACGGTGGCCTTGATTTCGTCGTAGGTCGCCGACTTCTCGAGGCGGACGACAAGGTCGACAACGGAGACGTCGAGGGTGGGGACACGGAAGGAGAGACCGCTGCGCGAAAGTTAGCGGAGCAAGATACAGTGGTGCAGAGACGCACGTCAGCTTGCCGTTGAGGGACGGGATGACCTTTCCGACAGCCTTGGCGGCACCAGTGGAGGAGGGGATGATGTTGTTGTTGACCGCACGTCCGCCTCGCCAGTCCTTGTTCGAGGGCCCGTCGACGGTCTTCTGGGTGGCGGTGGTGGCGTGGATGGTGCTCATGAGACCTTCGACAATGCCGAACTTGTCGTGGATGATCTTGGCCAGCGGCGCGAGACAGTTTGTCGTGCACGACGCATTAGAGATCTAGGCACGATGTCGGCTCTGTATCATATCAGAACAACACGAAAATTACTCACGACGGTGTACTTGGAGTCGTACTTGTCGAGGTTAACACCGCACACGAACATCGGCGCATCGGCCGAAGGTGCGGAGATAATGACTTTCTTGGCACCACCCTTCAAGTGAGCCTCCGCCCTAGGGGAGAATCATCAGCAACCGAGACGGCGTTTAGGACGACTAGAATCACTTCTCGACGGTGGTGAAGACACCCTATGAACAATCATTAGTGACGTACAATCACCATGGCGGAAAAAAAATCATACGGTGGACTCGACGATGTAGTCGGCTCCCTCCTTGCCCCAGGGGATGGCAGCAGGATCCTTCTCGCCGAACACCGTGACGGGCTTGCCAGCGATCCAAAGCTTGCCGTCCTTGGCCTCGACAGTGCCCTTGAAACGACCGTGCACCGAGTCGTACTTGAACATATAGACCTAGCCAAAAAGTATGAGCACCTGCTACGAACCAATGCCAACATAGCTCCACACCATGTACTCAAGGTCGATGAAGGGGGCTGCGCCAGTATCAGACATGAACTCGATAAACTAGATATAAACTCACTCGTTAATCGCGACAACGTCGATGCCCTGGGTCTCGAGGGCATTACGGAAGACGATACGGCCGATACGACCTGGTATCGACCATGAGTCGACTCGCAAGCTGGATAAGAGATTCACCACTCACCAAAACTGAAAACCAACACAATCTGATTAAACTCTGAACGCGATAAAAAGGAAGACAAAAAAGTACCCGTTGATTCCGACTTTGACCTACACAACGCGCAAGATAAGTTCTCGTCTAGAATATGGACAGGGTGGACACACCATTGTCGATGAAAAGGTAGATGTGGTTTGGTATAGAAATGAGTTGATGGCTTACCAGATGTTTGCACGCGCTTTTATTCAGTGGCTGCTTCCCCATCGATCTTCGAACGTGCTCGAATGTTGACTCAGAGTCCGGCCGGTGACACCCAGGCTGTGCCGTCTAGCTCTACCTGGAATGAGAACCATGTATTCGACCCTTCCTTGTACTTGTACTGGTTCCAGGTACTGCTACCAAGATCAGAGCCATCATTCATCGATTGGAGACTCAGAATACTGCCGGATTCTTGGGGACGATATGGGCAAGTATGCAATCCCCAGAATACCCCTCCGAACCGCGGCCGATGATACCTACCCGCGAGACATCTGATACAGTGATACAGACATGGACAAAATGAGTCGACATACTGGTGTCCGAATATCCCGAAAACCAATAGCAAATCTCCGCCGCAGCTCAAAGCCCCTCTGCGACACCGGTCTAAGCACCCCGAAGCATGTGCACTGAAATCCAACCGGATGCTTAGTGAGGAGGCTTATTTGGTGAGGTCGAGTGCGGTACCGGTTCCAAGGGTGTCTTTTAGTCAGGACGTCAGGTGCAAAGCTGAGAAAGCCTAGTTTCTATATCCGTGCGCTTTCTGTGATTCATCTGTGTGTTGTGCAGAATGTCCGATGAGCCCTTTGTCCCAAATCTTCACGAATGTAAGTTGGAAGAAAATTCCAAGATAAAATTCGGCGATCAAAGCATTATGTACATTAAATCGCCGCTGTCAATCAATGTCATTGCGTCATAGTGATCGGACTTGGTTGAAATGTTCAGAAGGCAATGAATTGTTCGAACGAAACTACATGCTGATTGTCTCTCTGCAGCGACCTCCAACTCAAACATATGTGATGGTGCTTGTGCAGGTGCCTGATGTAGGATCAGAATTGATAATAATATTGACACGAATCGCTTGCCGATATTTTCCGTTCCGGTCTGACGAGTGCAAATTAGAATGGTAAAGCATTCACAGAAAATACTGGACCCACCTCAACAACATCGCCATTAGTCAGCCATTGTGGATTTGCTTTCCCGAGCTGCACTCCGCTTGGAGTTCCCGTATAAATTATATCTCCGCTGCAACAAGTAATTGGTAAGTGCAGCAAATCTCCAAGTTGCTGTAAGATAACATACGGCAGGAGAGTTATGCCCATGCTACGAACAAAATGTAAATATCATGTCTCCAAAGAGTCAACCGCACCGTACCTGAAGAAGGCAACCATGTTCGCCACGCTGAAAATCATATTCGCCGTGGTGTCATTCTGCATCAAGACACCGTTAACCTTCGTCCACAGATTGAGATTCTGCGGGTCTGTAATTATCGATGTCGAGACAATAGCGGGTCCCCACGGTGCCTGAGAATCATTAATAACGTTTCTATTCACGCCGAATAACTTACCCAGCCGTCTGCGCCCTTGCCCATGGAGTATCTATCCAACGGAATATTTTGATAAGCCTTCATACAGGAAACGGGTGCATGGAATACTGACTGAGGCTGCGGCTCGCCTCCACGGTCAATCTGCCACCCACGGTGGCTCACATCATAACCCGCTGATGGCTGGTTGAATAAACGCTCACTGCTCGGAAATAAAATATAGCTCACCAGCATAACCCAGGACATGCTCTAGCGCTACATCTTCAGTGATGTTGAACGCCTTCTTGCCTATAACGACCACCAGCTCTGTCTCGTAGTCCATGGATGACGTAAAGTTGGTTTGATTTTGGTACCCTTTCGTGATGGGCACGGGGCCGATGGGAGGTGCTAATGCGGTCCAGGGTTTGTAGAATAAAATCTAGGTATGTCTGAATGAGAAGCGGAGAGCTGAGATTAAGGAAAAATTACCGGGAAGGACGGAATCGTAACATTGGCCTATGAAATCCACAGTAAATTAATTGTTTTAGTTTTTCTGGAAGCTCAAGCCTCTACCTCCGTAGCATGTGCAGCATAATTAAATCCGACACAACGAACCTAGCGTTTTTAAGCCTTATTTTTGTCTCAAATAGGTGTAGGAAGTTACCGTGCGGGTCTTTTCTGGTGCCAAAGGTGCCAAGAGTGTCTTGACTGTCTGCAGGACCCAATTAAGACGGGTTAACATACAAATCAACCGAAATCTCACCTTCACTTCATCTGTGATTTGGAAGTCGCCAAGGATGTCGCCTGTGATGACCTTGGCTTGCTTGGTGAGCGCGGCATCGGTCGTACCCGCGGGAAGAATCGCGTCCCCGGTATACTCCTGCCCATCAGTAGCAATGAAACGCACGAAACGCTGCGCCGTCGCAGATAAAACCAAACCGAGCAAGGAGAGGGCAGTTCCTTTACGCATGCTGAGTACAGTATATAATCCTCACAAGCGAGCAACTTGCATTAAATAATAACCTCATGGGAGTTCGATATGGAGCGACATCACTGTTCTGACAAGAACAGGTGCACCTGATCGGTCATTCTGTGTCTCTTTTAGGAAAAGATGGTTCGAAAAGTCCCAAGGAACGGTCAAAAATGGTCATCACTACGTCACCGGGGGCCCGTTGCGGAACGCAGTCGCACACGGCGCGGTCCCGTCTCGGTCCCGACTGGATGTGGGGAATACGGCGTCTTTGGTTCGTTCTTTGGTTTCCCATGGCCGTGAGAAGATCAAGGCGGATCGCGACAGGCGGAGGAGAACCCACTAGTTGAACGCTCCAACGGTGAACACTAGTACATGGCCGATGTTAGGTCGGAGATCAGCCCAGAAACATGATCAGTCCGAATTACAGCGGGGCAGAAATCATTCGTGTTTAATGTTCTGAAACGCATGAAGCTTCGAAAGCGTCGAGTAAATGCAACCGAACTTCAAAACTCTCCATCGAGACTCCTGCTTGAATTAATTGCAATCTGTTGCATGGTATTGTCGAAACAACACGATAACAATACGATCACAAAGGGAGTTTCAACGCTCACTTCCAAAAAAGGAAATCAATGTTGAGATTTGAAATCTTTCAAGGCACTGTCGCGTTTTGGATGGTATCCAAATTTGTACCTGATTTCATCCTCCCCACCCACAGATGATCGGTGAGATTTTCAAAATGGTTGCGTTGCCACCTATGGCTAACTCTATAAAACTGCTTTGCTCGCCACCATTTACACTCTAGACCCCATGAAGTTACAAAAGCCTTTATTTTATGACAAGATTGCGGTAGACCAGTACGACCTCGTGTGAGCTTCCAATTCAGTCATCTTCACACGAATCCCTAACGGTGTTCTCCAGATGGGGTGAGTTTCTGTATCCTCCGAAATCAAATGGTGTGCTCAACGGGCTCTCTCCTCTTTACAGCCATGCTGAGCATCATGAACTTATGGTACGCACATGATTATCATCCGCAACGTTCATCCATATCTTGCGTTGTAGTATGTCAGTATATGGCGCGACGACAGCGGAGTCCAAAAGCCAGAAAAAGCAAGACACGGTCCTCGCCTGCGTTATAACCACGGCCTGCGTTAACATTATCGCCGCGTACATTCGGCGAGACATCGACGATACGTGGTTCGGTTGGACGTTCACCACGGTGCTACTGCTGGATAGCTTGCTGAACTTCACAACGGCGGTGCGGATAATGAAGAAAAGTGCTCCAGATGGGCTCGAGCTGCCAAAGTGCATGCCACAGATCAAGGTAAAGATGGGCGGAGACGCTAAATTCGTCGAGAAGAGTCGTCTATGAGGCGGTGGGGGTATAACCAGAATACCATGGGAGGAAGGATCCATAGAGAAGCTCAACGAATAATAGGATTGACGCTTAATTCACATATTTCAACATATTGGTACACGTGCCGACGTTCTCCAAACCAACCTGGACGAGTTATGAATTGGCGCTGCATCTTCATGCAGAGATCAGGCTCACCTCAACGACATCACCGTTGGTCAACCATTGAGGATCAGCCTTGCCGAGATTTACTCCCTTCGGTGTTCCAGTAAAGATTACGTCCCCGCTGGACAATAGAGATAGTCAGTGCAAATAATCTGAATTGCTGTGATAGAACCAACGGTAAGAGAGTGGTGCCCATGCTGAAGACAAAATGTCAATGTCATGTCTCCTAGGCACCTAGCCATTTGCACTTCACCTGAAGAAGGAAACGAGGTGTGCGACCCCGAAAATCATGTTCGCGGTGGTGTCGTTCTGCATCGTGACGCCATTAACCTAAGCGCAATTTAAACGTTAATTGTTAGGATGTTTGTACACAACAGCGTTAACCTTCGTCCACAAATTCAGAGTTTGCGGGTCTTGAATGATCGATGTTGTGACGATTGCGGGTCCCCATGGTGCCTGCGAACCGTCAGCACCGTTGGAGTCCTACTCTGTATCGACTATAAACATACCCAGCCATCTGCCCCCTTGCCCATGGAGTATCTATAACAATGAGCTTTCATCATAAACCGTGTGGTTAAAATACTGACTGAGGCTGCGGCTCTCCTCCACGGTCAATTTGCCAACCACGGTGGCTTACGTCGTGTCCCACTTCAAAATCCAGTGAGATTCTCAATTGGCGCAAGCAGAGAAGACCGACCGGTGTATCCGAGAACATGATCCAACGCTTCTTCGTCCGTGATATTGAAAGCTTTCTTCTTCATAACGACCACTAGTTCAGTCTCGTAATCCATAGTCGAGGTAAAGTTTGTTTGATTTTGATATCCAGGTGAGATAGGTATAGGATCCGAGGGGGTGTTAAGGCTGGTCCAGGGCTAGAGGATCTTGAGCATAATTCGCGATTCGAACACACTCTGAGTACTTTATAAAACAGAATGGGCCAGGATGGGATCGTTGCTACAACGGACGTGGATTGAGTTGTAATAGTTACGACTTCGAGTCCAAAGACTCGGAAATACCATTGGTCTTGGGAAAAGGATAAGCCTCGGAAATCCTTAGCGCACTAGACCATTTACCTCGTTGATGTGAGCGACGTAGTTCAAACCAACCTATCACAACGCAAAATCTGATACAGAGTTTTCCAGGAGAGAGAATGAAACCAACCATTCGCACGGTCCTCACCCTTTCACTTGGGAGGGGTGCTAGAAGTTTCTTGATTGTCTGGCAAAAGTCATTCAGCGCCTATTCATTCACTATACGCTGAGGATTTGCACCTTGATTTCGTTGGTGACCGTGAAGTCTCCTAAGATGTCGCCCTGTACAACCCTGGCAGTAGTACTTTTTGCGGCATCGGTGGTGTTGGCGGGGGAGAATTGCGTCTCCGTAGTATTCTTTGCCATCGCTTGATATGAAACGCACGAATCGCTCGGCGTTCACCAGAAGAAAGGGGCTCAGAAACATCAAAAAGCGGGATATGAACATCGTGGAAGAAGTCCTGGCTTTCCCTGTGGTGGTTCGGGGGTGTTAAATACCTAGCTGTATGGTGCCTCTTCGGGTGGCGTATGATCAGAATAATTGATGTTCCAAGTCAGCGGACAATGGAAAGCACAACAATGCCAAGAGACTCACAGGCGACCAACATGAGCATTGAAGTATGACCATGGAACGCCCAATGAGATGAAGGATCGTTGGCATTTGTTGCCATCCAAACGAGGATCATCGCCCCGGCGAAGAGGGGCTCACGAACTCATGTCATATGTCTGTCTTTCGACCAAAATTGTGAAGGAACCCTATCGTTCGCCATCCTTCCTTCCTTCCATTTGAGAGCTGTGGAATTCGGGAAGATCGGGTGAGCAAAGTGTTCGGTGATCTCGGCCGAACAACGTTTGCTCCTGTCTTCCGAATATGAATCTGGCTACATTTGCGTTTTATCTTTCTTGTCGGCGGTCTGCAGCCAATTATTGCGGCTCACAGAATAATACCGGAGTCTGTAATCACCCTTCCTCAGCTTAGAAATGTGGATCGGCGATGTGGCCCATACCCGAGGCGAATTTCGTGGTATATAAAAAGCGCGAACCTCCAACAGGGCCCACAATAACAAGTGCGATGTCCCGGCCGTTCCCTACCAGAAAACTAGGCGAAAATGGGCCATTAGTTAGTGCCATCGGCTTGGGAGCCGGAGGTGATAAATGCTTTGGATTGGACCCACAAAATCTGACAGCGCGTCTTAGGCATATCTGGCGCCTTTTATGGCAAAGCGGATAGGACAGAGACGCACAAGATGCTCACGTATGCCGCCGACCGCGGTGTGACATTCTGGGATACGGCGGACTACTATCACTCATGTAACATACTCGTTGTGATTAAGCTCAACGAGACTAACCTAAGCTCTCCAGCCGAAGAAATCATTGGCAACTGGTTCGCCGCAACTGGACGTCGTTCCGAGATTTTTCTTGCGACCAAGTTTGGGGCAGCCGATCTGCGGGAAGGGCCGAACAAGGGGAAGATCTGCAGCGAGCCGTCCTATATCAAGCAGGCATTTCAGCGGTCCTTGAAGATGCTTCGAACCGACTACGTAGATCTCTACTACCAAGTGCGGCCAAACCCTCCTTTTTCTGCGTGAAATTGATTTTCGTTTCGCTATAAACAGCATCGAGTTGATCCTACCGTGCCAATCGAGGTGGTCTTCGAGGCATTGCGAGAGTTTGTGGAAAGCGGACAGATCAAGTATCTGGGTCTCAGCGAAGCGAGTGTAGCAACACTGCGCCGCGCGAAAGCAGTGCCTGGTCTCGGCGAGAAACTCGTAGCCGCGCAGATGGAATACAGCCCCTTCGAGCTCATGATCGAGACCAGTGGTTTTCTCGACGTGGCGAACGAGCTGGGGGTTGCTATTGTTGCGTATTCGCCCCTGGGACGAGGTCTCATTACGGGCAGGTACAGCGCTCGTTCTCCATCTCTGTGCGGTACCTGAAAGTCCATCAGATATCGGAGCCCCGAAGATTTTGAAGAGGGAGACGTGCGACGACTACTCCCCCGCTTCTCAAGCGAGAATTTTCCAAAAAACCTCGTACTTGTTGAGCATTTCGAAGCGCTGGGACAGAAATACAAAGCGTCTCCAAGTCAGATTGCTCTTGCATGGATCCTTGCCCAGCATCCTCATTGTAAATCCTCAGTTAAAACTTTCATGGAAGGAGAGATCGCTGACACAAAGACAGTTGTTCCAATCCCCGGCACAAGGGTCGTTGACCGCTTGGAGGAAAACGCGCACAGCGCGGAGATCAACCTGTCCCCGGAAGATGTGGCCACCATTCGCCGAAAGGTTGAGGAGGCGGAGGTCCACGGAGCGCGCCACATGATCATTGCCCAAGGCGACTGCATTGAATTAGTAGACTGGAAAGACAGCGGTAAACAATAAATTTTGTATATTATGCCGCTACACAACTTCATCTCGACGTATGGTATCAACTGCTTGAGGACCGTTTCGATGCACAGCGAGGGAGCGACTCAATCGGCTTGGAGATCAGATAGCCTGTGCAGAGCAATAATAAACGAATGGACTATCAGACCCAACATCAGCATTACCTCTAAGGCCCGCTGCTTTCTCTCCCTGGACACCAAAGCCGTAGCCAATTTTGCCCTCCATAGATGGCTTCTCAGGATCCGATTTGAACACGCTCGACACATTCGACGCAAATGACGGCACTGCGGACGCAACTGGGCGGATGTCCACGCCAGCTACGTGGGTAGGAAGGGCGTTCTTCGCATGGTCGCGCCACGACGTGACGGAGCGCTTGGATTTCGCGGACTCGCGGAAGATAAGCCCACAAAGTATATTGAGGATTCCGATGGAGAATAGGAAGAATGCTGCAACCAGCGAGAATCCGTCGAGGTGCGACAGTACAGCTGCGCCAGGGCTGCAGAAAATTATTAGTAGGGTGCTCGAGGTTTAACAAAAGAAACATACAGGCATTGGACAATACCCAGGTCCCGTTCTCTACGTATAGAATATTACATTCTCCACGTATGTATAAAATTAATGAACGTTGCAAGCAGTTACAAAAACGCAAGAATTAATGATGTGGCTCAACCTATTTTCGTGACGGACCCGGCCTACCCGACGGACTCGCCTTGCTCGACGATGAACTCGTCTTGCTCGACGAGCCCGCCTGGCCGAAGAAATCCTTTGGAGGTGGCTTGATGTCTGTTGGATTATCAAGATTCATTCGTCCTTATACGGAACGGGCCTACCCTCGAAATCGTCCTCGTTACAAGCCCTGCAACGATGAGCCATTGGTGGCCGTTTTGCGCCTGACCCAACGGGGGCAACAGAGATCTCGTATCTTGGCGCTGAACACAGGCTTGCCGCCGTAGTCGCGGATGGTCACCTCTTTCGAAGTGAGTTCACACCCGGCTTGGCGCGGTTCTGGTAGTCTCGGCGAACATAGCCACCTCATGACATCCCAATCTGGGAACCCAAAGAGAGGCGGGACTTGGCAACTATGACATTGGGTGGGGCATTGCCGAGGGATGGTTCGATAACGCGCGCAGGAGACGGCGAGGATCGATAGAGGAGCAGGTGTCTATGTATATGACAATGTCTATGGAGGTCTATGGAGGTGCACAGCATCTACCGGGTACTATACCGACAATCTACGGCGCGTCCCGGGATCTAGGTTCAAATCAGGAGCCTGGGGTGGCTTAACGTGGTTTAACTCAATTAGGTTAAACCTCTCGGCATCGAGTGATGCCGCGCGGTGCGGCACTTCCCTTCTCGCACCACTACCTACAGCCGTTCTGGTCACCGCTGGAGTCCACCGCACAGCAGCAAGTCCTGAAACACCCATGGCTACTTACAGCGGACTCGAAGATGGGCTCGTGATACACCAAAACACGCGCGGTGTCGAACCGTTATTGGCAACAGCACAAGCAAGTGGCTTGCTCCCCGAGGCATCGAGCGCGTATTTTCGGGTGTAGGCGTCTTCAAGTTTGACCCCTGTGTACTGTAGATGGGGCGAGAGAGAAAGTGAGTAAAACATTTTTTTTTGCCTTTTCTCCATTCTTCCATTCGGACCGTGCACCCTGTCTTTATGCTTCGTGTGCGCCCTGCACGACAGCGCAAAGCCACCTGTGCTCGATGCCCGGTGAGCGATTCGGGGTCTCTGTTGGGCACACAGCCGTGTCGCGTGAACCACATCCATGTCGTATCAGCAAACGGATGACAATTTGCCAGTGCGTCCGCAGCGCCGCACGCTCAGCGAATTGTCTGTCTCGCATCGTGTACGCGCCAGCAATTTCCATCGCCTCATATTGTGCATGTCGCACGCTGTACACAATCGGTCGCAGGTACGCTACGGACCGTGTGTAAAGGTACGTGTGCCCATTTACAAACCAGCTGATTACTTTTGAAAAAGCTCCAGAAATTCGCCTACAGTTGTCTCCCTTCGTTCATCCACCCGCATCTGCACGCCCGCCGCTTGTCAGCATTCGTGGTTGTCTGCATGCCAGCCGCAGGAAAGTGCGAGTGAAAGCTGCAATGCTCGCTCACCACAAGTAGAAATAATAGTGCGTCGTATTACGGTCATCTACAAGTAAATAATCAGCGAGCTAAAATGAAATTGATAGTTTGAATTCCCCCCGCTCCGTCCCGCATCTCCCACATGCCAAACCGACCGCAGCACCGCGCCAGTGAACGGCTGTGATGCTAGCTAGCGCTCGCAACGAGTGCGTGCATCGCGGCCGCGGTTCGTGTGACTGAGCGCAGAATACGTCTTGCGAGAGATGCAAATGGCATGATCTCATCGTTGGTACGCAGATTGTCGCATCGCGCGAGTGGTGATCGTCATGGTAGACGCTGCCGTAGTATCTTGCACTGTAAAGGCTCGTCAATTTCTACTTCGACAAGGCACTGTGTGGTATCAGTATGTATACAGAAGATATTTTAGCTAGAAATCTGAATAACCTGGTTTTTGGTGTCTCGGAAGGAGCACCCGCTGAAGTTGACCGAACTCGGCAAAGAATGAAAGGAGGCAACAAATTCATCAAACATTCAATTCTATGTTTGCACACTGCCAGTGCAATCCGCGAGTCGGAAGGTGTACGGAAAATTGAGAGAAATTGTGCGAAGTCGTGACTTGCAAATTGCTATTGTCAGCTTTGCCCTGTGTTTTGAAACAGGTTCTAGCAGAGTGGAATTTGTGTTTTAGACCTTTGAAAAATGTGTAAAGGTTGTAACAAGAGCGCTCTGAGGAACTTGCGGGAGACGCGTTTGAGACGCGTTCAGCCACGTGAGCTCAATCTTGATTGTCATTGGCTGTGGTTTAACTCAAACGGGGCAATAATCCCCTTTCAGTTAAACCTTGAATCAAGTTGCCGAGGCTTCCCGAATATCTTGATTGATCTTCAAAAAGACTCTCTCCCTTCGCTCCGGAGAAGCTTCGACACAAGCGGGCTTGCGATCGGACAGAGGAAGGTCAGGAGAGGTCTCTCTCTTTTTCTCTCTTTTTTCCTTCTTTTCCTCAACTTGAAAACTTGATTCTTTGCCAGTCACCCCAGACATAAACCATAAACCGGGATCTATGTGCTCAGAAGTGATTTCCAGATGTAGTTGTTAAGATGAACTCACATTGGGATGATATGTACAAGCATTTCAGACAGATGCAGGACATATTTTCCACATTGCCATGCCACACTGAACATTTCCAGCATCATAGGAATTTTTTTTCGGAATTCAGTCAGTAATGAGGCCTGATATCTTTCTCTCTCTTCCCTTTCCCTTTCCTCTTTCCTTTTTTGGCACATTTTTTGTAATTCCTTTTGGTACCAAGAAACACCGTAACCGCGCCCATGTCATATGTCTGTCTTAGACCAAAATTGTGAAGGAACCCTATCGTTCACCATTTGAGCGCTGTGGAATTCTGGAAGGTAAGAATTGAGTGAGTAAAGTATTCGATGATCTCGGCCAAACAATATCTACACCAATCTTCCGAATATGAATCTGGCTACATTTTTGCATTTTATCTTGTCGGCGGTTTGCAGCCAATCATTGCGGCCCACAGAAAATACCGGAATCTGTAGTCACTGCTCTTCAGCTTAGAAATGTGCATCGGCGATGCAGTGGCCACGCCCCGGGCCGAGGGTGTATAAAAAGCGTGACAGGTCCCACAATACCGAGTGCGATGTCCCAGCCGTTCCCTGTCAGAAAACTAGGCGAAAATGGGCCATCAGTCAGTGCCATCGGCTTGGGAGCCGGAGGTGATAAATGCTTTGGATTGGACTTACAAAATCCAATCTGACGGCGCGTCCCAGGCATATCTGGCGCCTTTTATGGCAAAGCGGATAGGACAGAGACGCACAAGATGCTCTCGTATGCCGCCGACCGAGGTGTGACATTCTGGGACACCGCGGACTACTAGACCAGTAACCGATCTGTCTATGGAGCAAGCTGTCGATAGACAGACCGGTCGATCTGAGTTTTAATTTGGGTTAGCCGCCGTAGCACTGCCACATGTCGTCATTGGTCACATGAATATCACGTTTGATGCCCCATCACCTGTCAAGCCAGAGCATCGTACGCGCTCGCGCTCTTCCTCTGCCTTCGCTTTTCTTGGTTCTATGACGGAAATCACCAGATACATTCCTCCTGAGCAGGGCTCGAGGCCTATTCCATCCCTCTTGAAGACTCTGAACTATCGAACTACCATTCAAACGATGTATTGGCAGCATATGCCCGCGACTCTTTCGGTCATCCGTCTACTTGACGACGAGGATGTGACTCGACTATCCAGAATTCTGATATCACCCATGTCGCGTTACCCATCTCCAACGTTTCTAGGCAGTCTTTCAGAGGCTGATCGCATTATGGCTTTGCGCGCGTGCCTACTTGTCTACACTGTCACTCGCGGACGGCTCGTTCCACTCGAATTGCAATTGAAGGCCGGGATCGCAGCTGCTACTGGACAGGAAACTTTTGTGATCGCTAGAACAGGATGGGGAAAGACCCTTTGCATCGCGATACCTCTACTGCTCAATCCGGACCGAATCTCCATAACCGTTTCACCTCTGAAGCGCCTCCAGATAATGCAGGTGCGGAATCCGCCAGATGTTTCGGCATGGTACTTCTCATTCACGCAGGTTTCGGATTTTCTCCAGAAATTTGGGATAGCTACGGTCGCAGTGAATGAAGACACGCCGAATTCTCCGGATTTGTGGTCGGTGCGTGCAACAGGATTATTTTATAGCTACAGCAAACATGACTGTTGAAACAGTCAATCGCCTCTGGTCGCATACCTCACCTAATTGTTCAGCCGGAACAAATGTCAATAAATCGCGGTCATTTGCCTAGACTTGCCAAACTTATCCAAGATCGCGCTTTCGTATCTCGCATCGGGCGAGTTGCTGTCGATGAATTCCATAACATATATTCAGCTGGTTCAAATCTCCATGGACGTCAGGCCTTCCGGCCTTCCTATGGCGCTCTCTCGCACCTTCGCACCCGACTCAGAAAAGATACTGCCTGGACCTTTCTCTCTGCGACTGCTCCTCAACACATCTACAATCACATCGTTGATTCTTTCGCTGTTACGAATCCCACAATAATCCGTGTTTCGAACAACCGCCCAAATCTGATTTATGCGACTCACACACTCGTTGGCGGCCGTTCAGACTTGCGCAACCTAAACCCAATCATTCCCCCGCATTTCCACCCTCCTATGCGTCTCCCCAAACTAGTTATATTTTGTGGCCAAAAATCCGAAAACTGCCGCTGCCTCTTGCCATCTCACCTCGTTGCTACCTCCTGCTTTCCGAAATCTGGGAATCTGCCGGCACTACCATTCCGACATGTCGCCTGAATACCTACAGCAAGTCTATTCTAGTTTCGCCGATGAAGACGGCACTACATTGATTTTATGTGCGACATCGGGTGCTGGCGAGGCAAGTATCTTTTCTCCCGTCATTAGTCGCACAAATGAACATGATTTAGGGTCTTGATGTTCCCGGAATCGATGGAGTACTCATATACGGCGTTGTATCAGATATTCCGAGCAAGACTCAATGGGAAGGGCGCGCTGGTCGCAGTACCGAGAAGGAGGCTTTTTGTGTCCAAATGGTTGAGCCCTGGGTGGCGGAACTGGATACAAGTCAGCTTGTTATAGACCCCAACGACCCGGACCGCCCACTCTCGGACGACGCGTTCACTAAGAAGAATCCGACAAAACAGGAACGCACCGGACGAGCATCTATTCACCACGCGACCTCGTCGGAATGTGCGCGTGTGCTGCGAGCACAATATTATCAAGATGATTCACCTGACGGTACCTCTTTTCGATTTCCATCAGGCAGTTCTCACTCGTTTTGCCAGCGCTCGTGTATACGGGCCGTTGGTGCTGCGACTCCGACGCTCATCTTAACAACACTTTTTCACTGGAAAGACTATTCCTGGGTCCAATCTATACTTCGCAGCCGGTCCGTGAGCCAGCAAAGCGGAAAAGGAACAAATATCGCCCTCCTAAAGATCGTCCGGCACTGGAGAAGCTTCTAATCGAATGGAGAGCTGATGTTTATTCCAAGTCAACCTTGCGCGCCATTCGCCCGCCCACGTTCATTCTCGATGATAGCGCTATCAAAAAGCTGACCATGGCACCGCCAGGCTCATTGAACTGTGCCACAGCCATCACCACGCTACTGAAACAGAGCACCGAGTGGGAGAACTTGTGGGCCAAGAGTCTTTTCGAACAAATCTCCAAGTACAAGCCGAGCGCTGATGGGGAGGACGATGACGAATCTGAGGAAGAGGAGCCGCAGGCCAAACGTAGAAAAGCATGATTTGTGCATTACAATATTTATGGATGCAATTAAACTAAGTTATTGTTCCTGCTCGTCGGTAACCAGAATGTCGAGTGTTGGTATGTCATCCGTGTCCTCCTCGGTGACCGATATTATACCTTTCAGAAGTTCCCGTCTTTTTTTGTTGAATGTCGAGAGTGTCGAGGATTTCAATACCGTTTCTCCAACAACTAACAGATCCGGCGTTGGCTTTCCCTCCCGATTCTTTTGCGCTACATTGAGTTTCAACTCGCGCGCCTTGCTGGCAACCCTCCAAACTAGATCGGATGTGTCCACGTCCTTGTGTCCGATTCCGTTGTAGGAAGCGCCCATAGACGCCGCCATGTTGGTCTTCACAGAACCCAAAACATCAATGGCGGCAGAAATGTTTGCGAGACGGTCCCAGCTCCCGTATACACCTTTTGCAGCAAAGAGTTCCTGGGCATACTGAGAACAGAAATGTATGGTCGAGGCAATTGCTTACTTTGATCTTGCCGATGTTCTGTTCAATATTCATGTCCACCCCTTGGCCTTTACTGTCGCGCCCAGCATTCATCTTGAAGACCATATTGTCTCGAACAAGTTCGCTAATACTCAAATATTAGTACTCAGGTCCGAAGCATTAGGAAAATTATTCACTCAAAACCGTCTCCTTTCCACACGTATTTCAAATTGTGCATGAAATAGAGGATTTCAGTGCAATAGTTTTTGGATCCAGCGCCACGAAAAATCATAGCAAGGTTACCAAGGAGGTCTTCGACACGGCCGAAATCCCCAGCTGCCACCGCTCGGGTCACCTCAGCTACGTGAAGGAGATCATGGATTAGTTTGCGCGTATTACCATTGATAACATCGACAGGCGAAGTGAGGCGTTCGGGTTTAACGCGGTCGGATAGAATGCGGTCCGCGATTACCAGGATTTCTTCTGGTGTCGGCCGTGTTGCTGCAAAGGCTGACAGGTTGGTTGCACCGCATTCGAGTCGCCATGCATCGAGCAGAAGACCGTCAAGAATCTGCATGAGTGCAGCTAGGAGAGAATGATAATCGGGATGTTTTCCGCCGAGTCTAGTCTTCTCGAGGATGACGAAGAAGTAGGACAGGCTACCCTCGGTGGCCTCATGACCGCGATGGGAGTGAAGAACAGCCCAAACCAGATTGAGGCAGAGATGGAAAAGCCCGATACCGAGCTGGAAGACTTGGGCACGGGTGAACGGATTGAGGTCGAATGCCCGAATCCCTTTGCAGCCTCGATTTAGAGCCTGTGTTGCCTGGTCATTTATCGATAGAATCGCATTTTTGCTGAGCTCAGCATGTGACAGCTGCAGCTGAGCCACAAATACATCTTCATGGACTGCGAGGTTACCGGCGATGGAGTTCTCCTCAATACTGGAGATGCGGACAGGGAATTGAATCGTTTTATAGCCATCGGGGAGCGGTCGGCGAGGGGTATGCTGAAGCGCAGGGTGTTCAGCGTATTCTTTGAACTCTTTCGTATAGCGGCAGAGCACACGGACGACATATGCTCGGAAATTTGAGTACGAGCTGATACTCTGGATCAGGGTCGGGCATACATCGAGATTGAAATCCAAGTCAGGGGCAGTTTCTGCTCTCGCAAGCAGAGGAGCAAGAGCCATCGCACGTGGATTTGGATTACGAAGTCGATAGACGATTGCGTAAGTGCCGGACCGAACTTTCGCTGGGCCGCCGCTGCGTTGTTCCACAAAATCCGAAGTTGAGATATTTATGTTATCCCAATTAGCCATGAAACCGCCAGGATCGCGTGCTGCCATCCGAGCATCTTCAATGCAATAATTTGCGACGGATTCGACCATAGCAAGCGCCGAGTCAAAGGATTTTGCCAAACCGAGGTTCTGGAGCACTTCAATAGTCTCGCGCGAGCATCCATTTTTCCACCAAAAAAGGGTGAGTGGACCTGCAAAGTCGGAGCACTGTTGGGAGCGACGAGATGCAAATGGAGGTGGGAGTTGGTTGGAGCTATCGAAATTCGATTGTGATTGCGTTCGGCGAAGTGGCGAACTGGCCTGGGAAGAATTGGAAGGGACAGGGAAGTCAGAATATTTGAACTTCTCTCGAGTCTCAGATATGAGTTCGTCGATAGGACGCGAGAATACGGAGTTCTGGGACTGTGATCTCGAAAGAGTGCTGCGTGAGCTACTCTTGGACCAGAAGACATCATAATTTGAAGGAATAAAAGAGTTTGACGGTGTATTTGGCTGCGGGAGAGGTGGAGGAACGGCCTGGGCCTTGCGTTTATGGGATCGCTTCTCTGCGAGAGGCAGATGTCGACCATCGGTGACGGCGCCATTCGGGAGTGCGACCGGTGGATTATGGGCAGAATCGGAGGCAAACGAGGTCGGCAGGTAGTTTCCTGAATACATTTGGAGGGTTTCAGAATTCAACGGCGCGTCCTAGGTGGCGGCAGGGAGGCAGAGGAAGAGCGCGAGCGCGTACGATGCTCTGGCTTGACAGGTGATGGGGCATCAAACGTGATATTCATGTGACCAATGACGACATGTGGCAGTGCTACGGCGGCTAACCCAAATTAAAACTCAGATCGACCGGTCTGTCTATCGACAGCTTGCTCCATAGACAGATCGGTTACCTGTCTATCGACAGCTTGCTCCATAGACAGATCGGTTACCGGTCTAGCGGACTACTATCACTCCTGTAAGTTACTGATCGTGATTGAGCTAAACGAGACTAGCCTGAGCTCTCCAGCCGAAGAAATCATTGGCGACTGGTTCGCCGCAACCGGACGCCGTTCGGAGATTTTTCTTGCGACCAAGTTCGGGTTTGCCGACCTCCGGGAAGGGCCGAACAAGGGTAAGATTTGCAGCGAGCCGTCCTATATCAAGCAGGCATTTCAGCGATCCTTGAAGATGCTTCGAACCGACCACGTAGATCTCTACTACCAAGTGCACCAAAGCCCTCCTTTTTCTGCGTGAAATTGATTTTCGTTTCGCTATAAACAGCATCGAGTTGATCCTACCGTGCCAATCGAGGTGGTCTTCGAGGCATTGCGAGAGTTTGTGGAAAGCGGACAGATCAAGTATCTGGGCCTCAGCGAAGCGAGTGCAGCAACACTGCGGCGCGCGAAAGCAGTGCCAGGTCTCGGCGAGAAACTTGTAGTCGTGCAAATGGAATACAGTCCCTTCGAGCTCATGATCGAGACCAGTGGTTTTCTCGACGTGGCGAACGAGTTGGGAGTCGCCATTGTGGCGTATTCGCCCCTGGGACGAGGTCTCATTACGGGCAGGTACAGCGCTCGTTCTCCATCTCTGTGCGGTACCTGAAAATCCATTAGATATCGAAGCCCAGAAGATTTTGAAGAGGGTGACATACGACGGCGACTCCCCCGCTTCTCAAGCGAGAATTTTCCAAAAAACCTCGTACTTGTTGAGCATTTCGAAGCGCTGGGACAGAAATACAAAGCGTCTCCAAGTCAGATTGCTCTTGCATGGATCCTTGCCCAGCATCCTCATTGTAAATCCTCAGTTAAAACTTTCATGGCAAGAGAGATCGCTGACACAAAGACAGTTATTCCAATCCCCGGCACAAGGGTCGTTGACCGCTTGGAGGAAAACGCGCACAGCGCGGAGATCAACTTGTTGCCGGAGGATGTGGCCACCATTCGCCGAAAGGTTGAGGAGGCGGAGGTCCACGGTGTGCGCTACTTGACCTTTACCCAAGGCGACTGCATTGAATTAGTAGACTGGGTGGACAGCGGTAAACAGTAAATTTTGTATATTATGCCGCTACACAACTTCGTCTCGATTTATGGTATCAACTGCTTGAGGACCGTTTCGGTGCATAGCGAGGGAGCGACTCGATCGGTTTGGAGATCAGATAGCCTGTGCAGAGCAATAATAAGTGAATGGTTTATCAGACCCAACATCAGCATTACCTCTAAGGCCCGCTGCTTTCTCTCCCTGGACACCAAAGCCGTAGCCAATTTTGCCCTCCATAGATGGCTTCTCAGGATCCGATTTGAACACGCTCGACACATTCGACGCAAATGACGGCACTGCGGACGCAACTGGGCGGATGTCCACGCCAGCTACGTGGGTAGGAAGGGCGTTCTTCGCATGGTCGCGCCACGACGTGACGGAGCGCTTGGATTTCGCGGACTCGCGGAAGATAAGCCCACAAAGTATATTGAGGATTCCGATGGAGAAAAGGAAGAATGCTGCAACCAGCGAGAATCCGTCGACGTGGTGCGACAGTACAGCCGCGCCAAGGCTGCAGACAATTATTAGTGAGGTGCTCGAGCATTAACGAAGGAACATACAGGCATTGGACAATACCCAGGGGGCCCAATCCGAAATCTCTGCCAAGAATTATGAAGAAGCGGTCGAAGAAAGCGGAGGGCCAGCCGAACTCGGAGAATATGAGAACAACGACTTGGAAGATGATCAATAGGCGATTGACGACGGCCCAGAATACGCCCGCAGGCTGGTTTGGGACGGTGCTGTCACTATTGGCGATTGTCAGGCATTGAAAAGATAGAACGGCCACAAGCGCTCACACTATGTAGTCAGCATTGAGGATATCCTCTGCAGTGGCATTAGTCGTGGTGGCAGCTTTGCCTTCTTGGAAACGATTAACTGCTTGGACATCGTGGGCGAGAGTAACAATGTTGCTCGAGAAGACTAAGAGCAGCGCAATGATCTTCAATAACATCTCATCAGTCCTCCTGCATGGAAGAATACACGGGACCAGCTCACGCTCAAAATGCGAAGACCATTCAATCCGATGAAAGTGTCTATGAATACAAGTCAGTAGCCGCGCGACGATTGAGGACGGAGAACGTACATGCGCGGGGTGGGAGCATCATAATTGCTGGGTTTGAATACAGGTGATACAGGTGGCGTGAAAAGAGCTAGACGATACAGAAATGTGATTAGGTGCACCAGCACAGAAACGTGAATGAGCGTGAAGAAAAGTTGAAGAGCGGGAACGATCGTGAAAGTTGAGGATGAAGGAAGACGTTTTAGCCGCGCTATATAAAGCACGGCCTCTTCATTCGGGTCTTCGAGCATAATCAGGCGACCATTGTCTTCATCCTTCAAGGTGTCACTTGTGACATTTATCCTCTTTTAGCTCAAAGAACAATAAATGCGCTTCGAGTCTCCTTGTATAGAGCTGCGCGTAATCCTTGGCGGCAAGATAAGTTCCATTCCACTGCCGCGCGTAACATACGATTCAACGAAACAAGTCATCATCTTGTCGTACACGAGGAGGGGGTCGAGTCGGCACCACGGCGGCGATGGGCGGAAGCGAAGAAGCACGAGATTATTGAAGGAGGGGAAACAGAGCGACACAGATTCGGAGCCGTAGGTTGGTACTTAGTAGCTATCTACACAAGTACGATCCAAATTCGTCGTTGTGGTCGAAAGAATGCCGTGCGACATGCGAATCTAACACGACCACACTCACCTCCACTTTTCCGAAGCTTGAACCACTCTTCAAGTTACAAATTACTCAATTACATCCTGCACTAGCTGAGCTATACTACAGTACTCCCGATACATCTATGATCAATTATTTCCGAATATGGCAGCAATGCCATTCACGACGTTTGCAGGGTCGAGCCCTTGTACCAGAGTGCTCGGATCGAAGCCGTTCAGTACGCTGGGGTCAAAGTTGCCCAATGTGCTAGGATCAAATCCTACTCCCGCTTGACCGCCACTGGTATCGAAGTAGCTCGTCTGGGGACCAGAATTCTGCTGCGAATCTTGATATGCGTGCCACAGCTTGCCAGCAGCATGCAGCCCAGTGCTCAAGACTGACGGTGACGCGGGATTTTGCCCCCCAGCTGCGGTGAAACCGCCGCCACCTGCTACACCACCAAAACCACCGACGGAGGGGAGCGTTGAGCCAGCGCGCGTAGACCCAACTGGCCGAAGCGACTGGCTCACAGTCGTGACGTCTACGCTCCACTCGGTCGGGATGTTCCAGGACGCCGAGCCGTCGCCGTATGCCACATAGTATTGACCCGCCGCGTATGGGCTGAGGGCAACGAACTGGAGCAACGTTATCAGCAAAAACAAACGCGACAAGGGAAGAGGTACATACCGCGATTCCCTTTCGCCGTGTAGCTTCAGCAGAGTTCCGGATCATCGCATCCACTGCAGGATAATGTTGAGCCACGTCGAAGCTGACGTTCCCATTCGAGTAAAGCGCAACAAACGATCCGTGTACGCCGAGCGCGATAGTTGTTGGAGTGCCTTTTTTTATGCGTCCGATAATATCGTTCTCGAGCGCAGGCGGGAGATGTTGCCACGAATAACCAGAGGGTGAAATAGTAAAGTAACTCGCGTTCGGCCCAAAAACTGTTCGGGTGCAGTGCTCCCCATTCTGCGCAATGTTGCGCATGAACTCGGCTAGCTTAGCGTATTTTGGACCAAGGAAGAGCTCTATATGTAGATTCTCAGAAGTACGCGGCATAGAGGCGCAAGGACGCACCTTCATAATAATCCTCTCCCTTCACGGTGCGCCAGCTCATACACCCTGAAAATCAATCGGGTCAATAAAAAGTCAAGTGAAGGACGAAACAAAAGACGTACAAGTGCCCGGTTCCATGGGAAAAGCCACATCATAGGGAAATTTGTTAGCTTGTGGGTGGTTGGGGTCTTCAAGAATCAGACGCAGAGGCTCGGGGAGAGTGTTGTTGTCGCTCCTGGACCATTTAATGAGGTTTTGCGTTCTCGGCTCAAGATCTCGTTGTGCACACTAACCATGCCCAAATGGTATCGGATTTCGCAAAGAATGCGCCGTTCGGGCCAAACGAAAAATCGCAATCCATCGGTCGGTGTGCGGACGCAGATGTAGTGAAAGAAAAGGAGCACAGGCTGTGGGTATCGTGCCTGTTGCTTGCCGCGAATTGACAGGGCAAATGAAAGAGGGGTGATATAGATCACGCAATTTTGGCACACTCAGATTAGATATCTTGAAGAATTAGACAAGTAGATGCCGGAGAGCGCTCGGAATCTTGAGCAATGCAATCGCCAGAGTATAAATCCCAAGGACCGTTGGAATTTGGTTGGAACATCCTGAAAAATCACGGTTTCTTCGAACCCGAGTTTGTGATTTCGTGTGAAGAGCGCCAGGTGGCGGTGCACTGTCAATCACATGTTTGGATCTATAAACAATCCCTCTCCAGGAAATCTGTTCCTTGGTTTCTTGTTCCCCTTCGATACCTCCCTAAGAACTTTTGGTAGAGCGCCTCCGCGAAAGGTCCATTTCACACACAGCCGGAAGATGGCTCTCCTCTAAATTTATTAATCTGGGCTCCGAGTCCCGGACACTTACAAAGCGTCTTGAAGGATTATTTCACGGCCACCGCATGGCCAGCTTCGTTACCGCGGCTGATCCACGACGTATACCTGTCAGCCAAGTCTTGAACATGGTCATCCAGGCTCATCCAGACCATGAATTCTTGTACCACGGCTGCCGAGTCCCGACGCTTGAGAATCCATGTATTCTTTTATGAAAGTTCAACGGAGACAACAACAGACGTGCTATCGACACCAGAAACAACTGCTACACGAGCTGGGGAAACACACTCAGTCATCAATACCAACGGGGAAATCGAACACGCCGGTAGGATCAAGAGTTTGCTTGAGCGCAAGCAAGCGCGGGTAGTGTTCGCCATAGTACCGCTTTTTGTCTATGTATCACGGAAAACAGTTCAACTTCAGCTTGAAAAGAAAGGGCTGAACAGCACGCACAATCAACGAGTTTGTCCTCCATGTAGTTCGTGTATGCGCCGTAGTCCCAGTCTGGAGGGCTATTCGAGGTTATCCCATCCACCAAGTCTGTTGAAGAGTAATGTTTGATTAACAGCAAAAGAAAAGAGTGATTCCATCGCACCATCCAAGAATGTGAACCCGAAATCAGGATAGGGCGGAGCATTGTTAAAAGAGGACGCATAGAATTGGATGGTGAACATCGAGCTCCGGTGCACAAAGGCCGTCGCATCCGTTGGGACGGCGTTGATTTTGGAGTTCGACCCGCCATAAAGCTCCACCTGGAAGAACCAGCTCTACACAGCAACGCCATCAACCAAAGTCCAGGAAATTGAACCAAATGCGTACGGTGTTGGAAGCGAAACCCTCATAAGCGAGGTTATGCATGAACGACGTCCGAGCTGCCTCGTTCATGGGAGAGGCCTCGGGAGTCATCAGCGACTTGGCGTAGACTTGCACATCGTGAGCAATATTGAAAGTGTGAAAGTATTCGAGCTTACAAGTATCGGTATAGTCCGGGGCGGAGCTCGTGTTCAAGGTGCTACCAGCCAGGAAACTCACACTCTCGATCCAGTTCCCGGGAGTGAGAGTGACAGCGTTCAAAGGCGGCATCGCGACAAGGAAAGGTGCAACCGTACGGTTCAACAGGTTTGGGTCTCCGTGCCATGCACCGGTGAGCCCGAACGTCACGTTCCCAGCGACAGCACCGCGCGTCAGCACGATCTCCGCACCGAATTCGGGTGACAAATTGGGCTCGACGACGAATTTTTTGGAAGGTGTCCAGCGCTGTGGCCGCCGTGGGGACATCGAGATGCCAGTTGTATTGGAAAACAATAACCGAGGCGGGCGCAGGGAAGACATTAAATTCGATGGACGTGGTGATTGCGAACGACGGCCCAGCACCGCGCATGGCCTTCAGAGAATCAATAAAAAAAAATGGAATTACACAGTTCAGCGCACCCAAAAGAGATCAGGATTAATATCCTTCGATGCCTTCGTGACCGTGCCATTCGCAAGCACCAAATCTGTAAATACCTCAGGATCACGAACGCATCAGGATTCAGTCGAACAAAACGAACTGATAGACAAGACATTGTCCAGCGTCAGACCCCACATTCTTGATGTGAACCCGAATCCTCCATACGCTTTCACATCAAGTCAGGAACACGCTTGAGAGAAGTGATGCCCCACCCACAAGAATGACCCCCTATACCGACCTACAGCAAGCGTAAGCGCCCCAGACCGATCAAATGCGAGGACAGAACAGAGCTAGCGCACATATGGACATGTTCCGTGGGGCATGGCCAGGCCGTAGTCATTCAAAGCCAGCGCGATGTCCCCGAGTCTGTTCCCGCTCCCTACGACAGCCGTGCGCGTGGGAGGGTCGACAGTGATGTTTG
This sequence comes from Mycena sanguinolenta, assembly GCA_014462675.1. NCBI lineage: Eukaryota > Fungi > Basidiomycota > Agaricomycetes > Agaricales > Mycenaceae > Mycena > Mycena sanguinolenta. The sequence continues at coordinate 14,171 of JACAZH010000116.1, read as the reverse complement.
TGAACATCGCCATGTCGATGACGAGCGTGCCATTTTCCCCCCGCCGAGGCCGTTCGCGATGTAGCTATGCTGTCGTATACATTGCTAAGAGAAGGGACCGAAATCAAAGAATTCGCGCACCCCACCACTGCGCGCGGTAACACGTAGGCGGTTGGCCTTGCCAATTTTCACAATATCCGAAAGTTCCTGCGAGACGGCAGTCTCGTTAACACCAATTCATTCCCAGGAGTAACGAGTCGTTACCTGGACGGTTGAGGGGTACACGACAGCCACGGGCTCCAACGTGAACCGCAGATTAACTGGACGAAGGTTCAATAACTTCGAAGAGCATGGGATCACGAAGAGGAAGCCTCACAAGGTCTGCTGGCATTCGCGTATCCGGGATCGCCAGGGAAAAACGAAGTCACTCCAGGAAGGGTGAGCTCACTTCGCAGATCGCTCGCGGCGGAGAACGTCGCAGAGGCCAAGGCCAGAAGCGTCCACGGAATGGCGCAACGCATGAACATGATGGTAGTCGACCAGTCTGTCTGAATGCTGGCGCGCTCAGCTGGCCGAGGTCATTTGAGAAGAAATCATGATCCATCATTGCTTCAATGCAATGTTCTTGATACGCGCATAAACGGCGCTGGGCGCTTTACGGGATTGGAGGCGGGCCGGGAGAAGGTGTTACGAGAAAGTACGACATTGTTTGGCAATCAACGTGTCAAATAACATCGCGTGCGTGTAAGCAAAGCGAGTGAGTTCGTTCAGTTCGCGGTTGGACTGGGGGTAAGAAATTCAGCCAGTGAGGGTTGACGAAATTTCCCGGGCTAATGGTTCTTGCCGCGAATATAGACAACATGAAGTGATAGTATACATTGCCCGTAGGGACATTTGAATCTGAGTCGATGTGGAATCGAGGTACCCTTCAAGCCAACCCACCGAATACAATCAGCTTAGTGTTCATGTACTCCTCAATTCCGTGCGAGCCCTCGCGTCCGAGACCACTATTTAGAATTGTTAGCCAAGCTAGATGAGTCTGGCCGAAGGCCTCACCTCTCCTTAATCCCACCGAATGGAATGACCGCCTGGCTGATCAGACCCGTATTGCATCCAACCACTGCCAGTTCGTCAGCACCTCAACCCAGCAAAACAATAAAAAAGAGCAAGAAACTCACTTCCGACTTCCAGCTTCTCCGCGACGCGCCACACGCGTCCCACATCGCGCGAAAAGAAGTACCCCCGCAAGACCGACGTCCGTGCTGTTCGCGAGCTTGATCACCTCGTCCTCCGTCTCGAACTTGATCAGCGCCGCAAGCGGCCCGAAGGTCTCCTCGTTGTTGATGCGCGCCGTGACGGGGACATCGCACAGAACCGTCGGGTTGAAGAAGCTCGTGCCAGGGACGTGTTTGCCGCCGACAAGGACCTGCGCACCAAGCGCCACGGCGTCATCGACGTGCGCCTTCACCTTCTCCACTGCGCGTGCGTGGATGAGCGGACCGTGGGTGCTAAGGACCGAGTAAGCTGAGTGCGCGAAGGGAAAAGAAGGGAACAGACGTGGACGAGTCGAGGCCATTGCCGACTTTGAATGTCGCAACCTTCTCTGCGAGACGAGAGGCAAACTCGGCATAGACAGAAGACTGAACAAAGATGCGGTTGGCACAAACACACGTCTGTCCAGTGCCGCGGAATTTGCAGATAATGGCGGCTGCCACGGCTTCGTCAATGTCAGCGTCGTCGAAGACCTGAGCATTAACAGCCAAGTCAGTGAAGAAAAAGTGAGCCAAATTATGCATACAATGAATGCTGCATTGCCCCCCGGCCTCAAGAGATACTCTGTTTTGGACTCGTCGGTGAGTACTTGGTTCAATAGAGCGAAACGAAACCCACTTTTTGAGAGTTGAGGCCGCCATGCCTGCGAGCAGCTTGGCCACAGGCGTGGAGCCGGTGAATGTCACCTTCTTCACAATCTTGCTCTCGCACATCTCCTTTCCAACCTCAGCCACATTCTTCTGCGTGGTCACAACGTTGATCACGCCGTCAGGAACTCCCGCGCGGCGAGCAAGCTGGACAGGTTCAGTTGTAGGGATCTCGAAAATGAAATATAGTGCTTACCTCGACGAGAGCGAGGCACGAGAACGGGGTTTCTGGTGGCGGCTTGATAACACTGGTGCAGCCTGCCGCGAGCGCAGCGCCGAGCTTCCGCGTTCTGGAGGACAATTAAACGGGAGGACAGCGACAGACGAGAAGGATGCTTAAATCATGGCACTGGGGAAATTCCAAGGAGTTAAGATTGCACTGAAGTGGTGTGAGTTACGAGTTGAGACAACGGAAATACACATACACGACACCTAGGGTGAATGAGGATTGCAAGTAAGCAGCCAAACACGGTCCACACCAATAGGCTGTTTAATGGTGATGTTGCGGACATTCTGGATGGCAGAAGGGATGTGTTCTATGTACACTCAGAGATATGAAAGGACTTGTAATTTCGGGAACACACCGCCGTATGTGCGGACCGCTTCCCCAGCTGCATGCACAAGTATTAATAGGCGCGAAAGGACGCGGCGTGGGACGCATACCAAACCACTGGCTGAAAATCAGAGGATTGACTGGTTATTGACGTCATCTGCCCTCACCTCGAGAAACGAAGCGCTGTACGTGTTTTCGCCCTGTGGGCGCAAGGTTTAGCGTGTCGGAGAATGAGGGACGTCGACGGACCTTCGCCTCTGTTAGAGTCTTGCCGTTTTCAAGAGTCTGCGGAAAATTCAGGTGACGCGACGAACAAGCAAGAAAATATGTGGACGTACGATGAGCCTCGCTAAATCTTCATGGTGCTCTTGCATGAGCGCAAACATCTTCATGAGAATATCGTGTCGGTGCTGTAGAAGACAGAAGAGGTTGTTGGCATATTGTTTCGTCAAACCCGCAGGGTTGCTCGAAGGCCCATGGTCTGAGGGTCTGAGGCTCACCTTGGCTGTCGTGTTACTCCACTCCGGAAGCGCCTTGGAAGCAGCGTCAATAGCCTCTTTTGTTTCAGCGAGACCCATCTCCGGGACGGTTCCCAGCTCCTCCAGAGTCGCAGGATCTGAATATGGACGTCCACATGAATGTCTCCAGAACGACCAGACACGCACTCTGCACGACGATTTTTTCGCCGCTTTTCGCGTCAAGCCATTTGCCACCAATGAACGCCTAGGTTCCAAGTCAGAGATCGTGGAGAAATGCTCGAGGGACGAACCTGGGTCTTGACGAGGGTATGGTCCTTGAGACCAAAAGCTGATGCGTGGCTAGCCATCCTCAAGAATTGTATGGGTCGGGATGGATTTCGAGGCAGCAGAGTGCTGGGAAGGCGTAAGAGTGTGAGCCGCATCCAGTGACCAATTTTGTGCGGCGGGAACCCGGGTAGCCGCTCGCGAAGGTTGAGTCTAAAAAAGGCAAGTCACGTCTCGCGGCATTTACCGGACCGTTCTGAACTTCCACGACTCGGACGCGTCTCGCATTAGCGCGCTTGAAAAGAGACGGGATCATTCAAACTAAATTTTGGCGCATCTCAATATTCTCCTTTCAAACTACAGTCCTCTCTGTTGAAGACGCCTTACTCCCCACGTTACAAATTGGAGATTAGATCAGACCTCTCTGACTCAGAAATCTGCCGCCCGGCCTGTGCCAACACAACTTGGCGTTCTCGCTTCAGAAGTCAATCAAGGCAGCTCAAAGCGACGGTGTTCTCAGATCCCGCACAAGCCAAGGACCTGGAAACGCGAATGGCCAATCTGTTCCTCTCGGTCATTGAGTCACGAGGCATGGTGTTTGAGCAGGAATCTCTGAAGAATTCCAGTCGAGCGCAAGAAAATGGAGGCCAACCGCGTTAACTTTGAGCCGTTCTTGTGCTTCCAGAAACGACGTGTGATTCAAATTTCACACATCGCCGTGGAGTGGATGAAGCGGAACTGGATGAGAAGACTCGAACTATATGGTTTTTTGTCGCGCACTACGTCGTACATTGATCAAGAAATCACCAAGAAGCTGGAGTCAGCAACTTGAGTTAAAACGCAGGAGCAAAGCAGTTGGGTTTATGAGTTGCCCAGGCAGCTTTCTGGTGCGCCACGCCGCACTATTTTTCGTTGTGAAATCGAAGATCGTTCCGCATGGATAGACTCACATAGACGGCCGACTTGCACCTATGTGATAAACCTGAATATTGAGTTCCCTTGGTAGAATCTTCTGACCTACCTTCCGCACTGAGACAGATCAGAGCCGTCCACCTGTACTTTGCGGGTGCACCCAGGACCTCCACATTTGTCAAGCTTGCTCTCAAGCATAATTTTCATGCCTTGCATCATTGGGCGCATAGCACTGAAATGCAGACTCAGGGGTGGTAGTATTTGAGCAGAATAGAATAAAACCGACGGATCGTCGTTCAATAAAGCTTGGCAGCGACCGGTGGTGTCGGACGCGAGTCGACCGGGGAACTTGCGCCCCCAAATCGGAAGATTCTGCAAAAGAATTGTTTTATCCTCTTCGGCGACATCCTGCACGCCCTGCAGGAGGAGGAGGGTCCACAACCATTGACCGACTTCGCCGACCTCGTCTGCGTTCATTGCGCTAATTTCCTTATCAGAGCTAGCTACCGCGCTTAGCTTGTAGAGCAGCAAGACCTGCACCCGCAGGACTACGAAGAAAGCGAATGAAGTACGGTCTAACAGGCATGATGTGGGTGATCCTGAACGTACGGCAGCGGGACGTACGTGGTAGTGAGAACGTTCATGAGTGTTGTAACGGATCCTAAAGCTTCAGGCCGCTGCCTGAATAAATCTACCAATGACGGCAGATATTTCGCAGCAACTTCACTACATTGGAAATTCCGGTCGTTTGTTTCGGTTTTCGTTTTCGGTGGATGTAACGCACGAGTATATCTTCATTTGAAAGGCCATCGGCTTGGACTGAAGAATGCCGAGCTGGCGTTGGTGTTAGTCAAGTTGCGCGGTTTTGCGACGAACATCCGATCGAAAATCAACACTGACCTGCGCTTTCAGGCTGGCGCTCCGCGCCTCGGGGCTGTCCCTGCTCCCATCAACATTCAACACACCCACCCACGTTACAAGAGATTCGGGGGTAATATTCCAGAGGGTGTTCATGATACAACTGCAGACATGAAGCTGAGTTGAAGAAGCCTCTACGACACAGCCACGGACAAGCTACAGACCTTGCAAAAAAAAATTGTGCCAATCATATTGACTCCTTCCAGCGGTTTACAGCCGTCGTTTTCTTTGATGAATTTAGGAATGATGATGTGTGTACACACACGACTGACGCTCTGCGCGTTCTACAAGGCGCGGCAGAGATACACAAAAATCACGTCCCATCCTCTTTGCCACCAACCCGGCCCCAATCTAACCCTTTCTATCCCTCAGTAGCACTCCGTAGTATTACTATTAGTATCATGGTACTTGTGGGAGCGTACACTGTGGGAGCCGTATGTAGAATTAGTTGATCATGAGGAGATATGTATACTGGAAGGAGCGCTTGTCATTTGTAGCATTGCTCGAACGAATGAAAGATATGGGCATACCGTGGAATAATATTCTCGACCGAAGCGAAGAAAGTAGATTATAGAGAGTATGAAGGCCATTCTAGGGGTGTCGGGGTCATCGTGACGAAGAAAATAGAGGGAGGACAAGTAAAAGATGTATATAGAAAGGCAGAGTTATTATCTGGTACAGAACCCGAGATCGAAAAGGCACGGCGCGGAGGTATTGAGCGAGCCTGAAACGAAGATGTTAGATTCACCTCGAGGAAACACAGACGACATGCCAGAAACAAGGGCGTGAAAGAAGTCCAGATGCCTGAGGGCACCGCATTTGACCGTGAAGCAAAATCTGCGCCGGAAAAATTCAATCACCATAGCACCGAGCGAGGACTTGTAGCCGGAACCCAAATGTGAATGCGCATTGCCAGACCTTGTGCCGCTTGAATGGGAGGTGTTGAGCGTTTTGTGGTCGTAAAACTTGTGAGCCGAGATACTTGGCGTCCAGGACACGCGGAAGAAAAACGACGGGAGTAGAGAAAGGAACGAGCCATTTGTAAAAGTGGGACTTGGATGGGCTGAGCTGAGAAGAGCTAGCAGGGGGTGGCGGGAGTGCGCTTGAAAAACGAGCATAATTTCGAAGCCAGTGACAGTGAACGGAAATCTTGGAACCTTGAGAGCGTGAGGATCCGACGCTATGTTGTCGATATTTTAAGATTGAGTCAACGAGATGGTATAGAAAACCTTCCCGGGCTTATGGAGGGCCTTGATCGGAACACGTAAGGGAGGGCCCATAATCGCCCTGGGCTTCCGCTTCTCCTTCATACGGGTGACCTTGAAGACGAGCGCCTTGGTGGGACCGGAGGGCGGGTTGAAGAATCCAAAAACAAAATCAGGGAAATCGTCTTGACCGTTTGATACGGAGCACCAGTCGTGAGCGAGGTTTTGGGAGGGCCTTGGGAAAGGTGAGCTTTCCTCGCCGCCCAGGTAGCAGGGCCCGTGTAGCGCGCGGCGGCAGTCCAATTACTGCGCACAAAAGTAAATGAGTTCAGTCATGATAGGAAACTGAAGCAAGTACTCACATTCCCGCGGAGTATAAGGGTGGGCCTTCGCTCGGGCAACAGTCCGCGCACGGCGATCCTTGTTCAACAAGCCGCGAATGAGGTCTGAGCGCAGGTACAGACGGTGTCTTCAGGGTGGAACTCGAGTTCTTCGGTCGCGTAGGCGATCCGGACTTCGTCGATGTCGTTAGCGTCGTGGCCACCGAATGGCAGGCGGCCGGTGGACATCTTAAATATCAGCGGACTGAGGACCCACAGGTCCGCATCGAATAAGTACCCCGCCCCCGCATGTTGCGCCGGGGACATCCAATGAAGGGTGTCTGTACAGTCGCTGGTCGTGCAAGAGATGTCCTCGGACTCCGGTATCAAGAAGGAACCGGAAGTGACCTCGGGGTTCACGTCGAACGAGATCGCCGTCGGCTCGTCCTCCTTTGAGCCGCTCATGAATGTTGGCCGCAAGCGCTTGGTGAGGCCGAAATCTCCGAGGACGACGTTGCTTTCCTTAGTGCGGGAGATTTTAGCCGGCTTGATGTCGCGGTAGACAACGTTCAGGCTGTGAAGTGCCTCGATGACAAGAAGGAACTGAGTCATAGATCTTGACCCGCTCGGGCGCGAAGTTGCTGCTGTTGACAACCGTCGTGGAGACATCTTTGCCTTCGTACCAAGGCTAAGCATGTCCGTGAGCAGTGGGATCAAGGTGCGAGTAAGGAAGGCTTACCGTGAGGATGTAAAAGCACTCCTTATCGGACCAGCTAGCCTCTAAAGGAAGGAAAGAACGAGGCGCGTCAGTGGAAACTGCCTTCAAAATTGCTTGTTCTTGCTCGGCATCCGCAAGTTGGTCGAACTTTACCATTTGCTTAAGCACGTAATGCTGACCGGTGGCTTTCTCGGGGACAAGATAGACGGAGCAGGTGGCCCCGCGACCGATGAAGAGGAGCTGATGGGAGTCTTCCAGGCAAGGAGTGCGTTCTTTGGAACCGAGCGCAGAGGTGTACCGTGGAAGAGAAAATGAGGTGAGAAGACGGGATCGAGGAACCCAATTGTACCTGTACACGATCCTTGAGATTTTCTCATTTCCATATTCAGTGCGAGCGGACCTGAGCGGACTGTAAGTCCATGGAGCCTAGGTGGAAAGACGTAAGCAGGGAACTTGAGGAAAGACATACTGGTAGCTAGCGGCTTGTGGTGGAGGGTGAGAGAGACAGGAGTGCGTGCAGACTGGGTGACTGCATCAAGAATTCCTGGGATTCACGGTCCGCAGATCCTGTGATTTTCCAGGGTTCGAAAACCATTCCAGAATGCATAGATGTGAGACCAGCAAGAACACAGAGACAGAGTCGAGTGGTTGGTTGAGAGAGATCAATCACCAAATCCAGCCAAACAATGCTACGCTCTCTTCCCAGTTTGGCAATTTCTAAGAGCCACCCACAATTCTTTTTCTTCATTGATGCTCGAACCAGTCTGAAGGCAAAAAATCACACTCGTCCAGAATTCTGTCGGTTCAGGACACTGTACATCATGATTCAGAGAAGGTCAAGCAAGCCTCTGAGTGACGAAATATCGGCACAGCGTGACTTGAGAAACTGAATGTATTCGTTAACTAGTGTAATCCTAGTGCAATATGGTATGGTCAGGTATATGTGCAGATGATTCGTTATTTAATTTTCTGAGCATCAATCCTGCGATTGATGCCACCAGCGAGCACCTTTACCAGTCCCCTCGCAGTCACTGGATGCAGTTTATGGTATGGCGTCGTGTCAACGATGTCCTGTGTGGGGGTAAGAAGTGCCCGAATCATATATTCTATGCAACGTACTGGAATATCGCCTGCCTTGTGAAGTTCGTCGTCCAGAATTTGCAATGATTTGGTCGCCTTGGCGTCGTTACCTATTTGAACGAACTGGATTCCAAGCTAGCCTCCTCTCAACGACTGTACTGCAGAATAAACGTCACATTCGTACCTGTACCAAGCAGAGATCTGGCATTGTCATGAGACGCTTTGCAGCGTGGATGATCGATGTTTTGGGGGTCGTCCGCTACGGTTCGAGATCAGTAACTGTCGATAATACGCTCAAAATGAATCGTACAGGCGGCACCGCTAATAAGATAGGGATAAGTAATATTCGGAGATGCAGATGGAATCTTACTCCGTGATGACAATAAGGTTCATGCGCTTTATTTCCTTGCCTGTCTCTCTGTCTACAGGCGTCCCATCTGGCCGGATTTTTAGCGCGTGTAAGTCTTGTGAGGTATGGGCTGAGAAGTTGGTGGAGTCGGTCTCCAGTGGGAGTGAAGCCATCAGGTGTCACGCTGTCGAACACTTTCCGTACCGCGTCAGAAGTCTATCGGCACCCTTAGCTCAAGTTAAACAGTTCTGGAAAGTCCCTGAATATTGGATGACCAACCTTCAGACCAGTCTCCGCTCGTGGATGATTCAAAAAATGAATATCGATGCCATCGGAATCATACTGCTGCGCCGCTGGGGCCAAATCTGCGAGCGCATTGCTGGCCTAGAAAAAAAAATGAGCAAACACATCGCACGGAAAATGAAATGATGACACCTCCTGCCATCGTGTCACTCCTCTCTTTGACCCACACATAGTCATGGAAAGTGAATCGTCCACAAGAATGACGGTATCATATCTTCGCAACGTTTCCAAATCGTTCTCCATGCTTGCTCGCCGTTTGTTGACTGAAAACGAGATTAGGTATTGTTTTGTTGCAGTCAAAAGTGGGTGCGCACGGCGTGGCGGTTTGTTCTCTGGGAAATATTTGGTCGATTTTACACCAGCCACCTCATCGTAAGGCGGTGGCGCATCTGATAAGCTGCTCGACCCAAAGGGAAATAGAATCAAGCGTCGCCTCGCATCCGAGCCGGGCTTCGTATCCGACGACGATTTGGAGAAAAGGGAGCGCATGTTGACACGGGGGCGATAAACTTCAGGACCCAACACGCCATCTTTATAAGGATTGGGCGGGCGAAGCCGAAGCACCTCGCATCAGAATCGATTCCCATAAAGCGTAAAGGAAGTTGCCACATCGATTCGGGAAGCACTGTTAAAGACCAATGGGCGAACTAGGCTGTGTCAATTGCTGTATGAAAGTGTATGGACCGTATGAATCAGTCACATTCACCAGTGGATCTACACGCGTAAACTCACCTTGAGTGAATGTCAGAATGAGCACATTGGCCACTGCTGTCAGCGCTGAGATTCTTTCCCCTAATCATAGCACCATTCGCCACCATCGAGTCAAAAAACCATCAGCCGCTTCATCGTGTTGTCGATTCAGGGAAAATTACTACAGTGCGCCCCAGTGGAACATTTAATATTTAACCCCAAATACGGCGTCGTATGGCATATATATGCATCGTGGGTGTGCGCTGAAATGGTGCCACCTCCAGCCATACACATCCTGATTGTGCGGCAAGACTTCGACTGTGCGGTAAGTCATGAAGAGCGGTACTCAAGACCCAAGAGTCAAAAAAGAGTGAATTGACTCGGTCGTATTTTGACAGGGATGAGAACCAGAGTGATTCTATACCCGAACCGCGACACAATTGAAATTCGAGGTGGGCGCTGATCGCATTACCGCCGAGTCCAGAGGCACGCTCGACCACGAGGCGGTGTGGGTAGCGGGTGTTTGATGGGTGCTGGGCGTAGTAATAGGTAGTAATGCTGTTGAGAGTTGGGATCAAGCACCAAAGGCAACCAAACAGTACTACGCTTCCCTCTAAATTTGGCAATTTCCCAGTGAAGAAGACTTGGTAACCGCATATGAAAAGGTCAGTCGACTTCGCTGGAAATCACGAGGTCTCAGTGAACTACGATTATATTTCGGAGGCGGAAAATTATCAAGCAGGAGACCCATTAGCTTCCCGTTTCCCGGCACAGCGGAGATATCTGCATCAGCTTCAAATATTCCTCATACTAAGTAGCTTCAGCTACTGCTGATATCAATGCATTCCGTTCACAGCAAAAGGAAGGATTAGCCTAAAGATAAAGTCTATTTCTCGCCACGGATTTGTTCGGGAATTTCGACAATGCTTGCAAGCGCGGTCGGGCCCGACCTCACTCGGGATTGCTGTATAGCAGGAAGACTCAATACATTTCGGCGACTTATATGGAAGCCAAAATAAAATGCTCCAGTCGGAAGCTGTGGGATTCGACTACGAATGACGCTTCTTGGCCGCTCATCACAGCTTGAGAGATCGAGGGTTCTGGTCCTGTCCCATTCAAGAACGACAATCGTAACCCAATCGCCCATTGCCCGGGAAAACAGCAGAACACTTCAAACACGCTTGCCATTGAAATCGAACACAAATACGTAGGGCACTGAGGCATAGTTTTTGCTGTTGGCTGGGAGCGCGTACGAGTACATGACCAGACTAGCCCAAGCATTAGAATACTGTGGGTGGGTGGATGAGTGGATAGATCTACAGATAATGCGTGGCGTGCCATCGCACAGAGGGAGAATAAAGCCGAACCGTATTTTGGTGGTGCAGCAAGGCATTACTCCTGAGCCAGGAACGGATTCGCTATCTCCTCTGAGCCGTCAACGGGGCTGAGAAGGGTGATGGTCGGCCCGCGGAGAACTGTAAGCCCTAGGGAACGTGTATGCGGTTCAGGTTCTAGGACAGCGGGAAGGCAATGAGACTTTTTAGCCACAAGACACCAATACAAGGGACGCACCAAGTAGTTGCTCCTCAACCTCATCTAATACGAGGTTCAACAGCTGGTCGTACCCCTTGAGTATGCCGTTCACTACACGCGACGCGACAGGTTAGCCACAGGGACAACGACGGCGCAGGCATAGACACGACGCACCTTCCCGGCCCCCAGTGAACTTGACTCTGATCCGCTCATTTACATACTTGGACAGATCTAAGATTGCTTCGCGCTTCGGCTTGTCCATCGTTGGAAGGGACCCTTGAGGCCCACCATGGCGCCCACCGCGAAAGTTGCCGCCGCCACCGCCGGGGCCACCACGGGGATTTCCTCTTGCTGCACCACGACCCTGGATAATGGGTCGATATGAAGAAACTGGCGAAAGGGAAAGGCGGCGCACGCGATCTGCCATTTCGTGTTTGTTTGTGGAAGGTAACCGCTGAATGCTGTGCTCTGGCCGAAACAGGCAATTATGTAGGCCAAAATTAGGCGCTCAAATCAACCCAGTTCACTCCACCACTCATGTCTTGCACGAAAGAATGAGTACATCGTGATATTAGATGTCAGAGCACGGCCCTCCTTCAAAGATCGAGTCTGCAGCCAAAAATATATATTAATATTGATTAATATTGTTGCGTCTACATCTGCTGCCCAACTGCTGCCAGTAGACCACGCCGTACAGCTGAGAACTGCCCAAAGATAGCACACCTAGTCCGTCTTGAGCTCTGTTTTCCGCTTAAACCCGCGCGAAAGACAGGTTGGCGTGTTGATCCCCCAGAATTTCGTACGTTCCAGTAGGTTCCTGGTGTCCCTTTTGTAGTTCATGAAGAATGTTTTTGGGAGTAAATAGAAACGCGAGTTTTGAAGGGAGAGAGCTATAAACTTATGTCCTAAATCTGCCTTGATACGCAGTCTTTCGAAACCAGCGTGAATAGTCGTGTAGTCGATTGGAGTGTATTGTGGTCTGAACAGACGCCTTCGACTATGAGTCGGATGACACAGGCGATCACCATGTGTGTCAGAGACTCTGAAAATGTGGTTAGAAACGAGGAAATGCAGTTGTTTGCCGTCTGAAAAATTCCACCAAGATCTCTGTTTTCTTGACCGCTAGAACTTCGTTGCTCAGCGCTCCAACTCAAAGAAAGACATTTACGACATTATTTAACTAGAAATGTCGAGAAACAAATTTGCGCACTTGGTGGCGGGTAGAATGAGGGTACTCGCATGCGGGCTCTCGTAACCTTGCTGCCTTGTTGCATCAAATCTCCAGCATTTGGCCGCCCCAGTCAGAGTCCAAATGTTGAATTTCTCCGATTCAGTCAGAGCTTTTAGGGTTGAATCGTGTCCTTCCTTCCTGCCGAACCTAAGCGATGGATGAATTCGAGTCCTACCCCAGCACTTTGGACACGTTGCAGCGTGTTCAATTGCATTCTATATGAGATTTGGAAGCCAATGTTGCCCATTCGGTGTTGTCAGAACTTCAGAACGACCCGGCCACTAACATATTCGCAGGTGCGGCCGTAAAACCGACGGCGGAGACGGAGCTGGTGGCGCGTGCTGAGCTTGATTCTGGATAAGAGATATGAATCGAAAGGAAATACACGTTCGGCCGACCCTGGTCGCAGCCATTTCAGCAAAATATGGTACTCACCTCGGAGTTAGCTTGCAGTGGCTCAAAGTTGAGCAGCGAAAACGAGTCCTTGAGCGGCCGAAACTGGAAATATCGTCGAGAACCTCTGATTATTCACGACGTTTCCTGAACCTGGTTATCTAAACTTGCAAGAAGCGCGCACAGTACAACAATCCGGAGCTGTGGACCGAAGAGACCGGAGTCACCAAGAAGCGATGAGAACATTGATCACATCACTCACCGATAAAACCGACTTGAGTTCCTTTTGCCTTTCTCGTCGTCAAGTTCCTAAACGCCAATCGTACATCCTGGATTCCTCAACACGCTCATTTGTTACGCGGCGCCTCGAGTTCAACTCGAGTCATTGGCCGTCTTCAACGTGCTCAAAATGAAAGACCACAAGCTGAAACATGAAAATCCTCGCTCTAAGTACTACGGACTCGATGAGTTCTCTGCATAAACAGGATTTCCTTATCCAGATTCATTGACCTCTACCTCGCCGCTTTATCCTGCGTTATCCAAAAATGTTTCCAAGGGCTAATGATGAACCGACCGGCATAGTTGTGCCGATCTCCACATGTTCTCCTTGAAGATTCGGTTTTCTTCGGGTTATTCCTCTCATGTATAAAGCGGACGCGGCGTCATTGGCGCTCATCTATCCTTTGGTTCTCGTATCCAATGTCTACCCCAGTCCCAGCTGAAATGGCCTCTGACGAGTCCCATTCGCGTTCAACTGCTTCGGATCTCGACGTGAAATCCCTCCACAAAACATTTGATATCGAACATATGCCTGTAGACGACGACCCCCGCAGCTGGTCATCCTTCCGCAAGGTCTCTTCCCTTTTCAATTTGTTTGTACAACGCTCACCATCAGCAGAACGTCGTCCTCGGCCTCGTCGCAGGTGCCTCCATGATCGCGGGACTCGCCTCAAACATCCAAAACCGTGAGACTTCTCTTCATCTTTCAACCAAACCTCTCAACCATGTCGTTAGCTGCTATTGCCGAAATGGAAGCGGATCTGCCGGCAACAGCTTCACAAATTAGCTGGTCATTAAGTATCTTTATTGGTCTCCAGGGCGTAATGCCTTTGTTCTGGAGCGCAATGAGCGAAATCAAAGGGCGGAAGATGGTGTATGTCGTCTCGATCGCGATTTCTACGGCGGGGTCTGTTGTGGTTGCGACAAGCAAGACAATAGAACTGTCAGCAGCCATTCTTTCATCGTTATCAACGCGTTTTATGACAATTCACAGGGTCATTATTTTTCGATGTGTACAAGCGACTGGGTACGCCGCATTTTGTGGT
>JACAZH010000115.1:0-51529 GCA_014462675.1 Mycena sanguinolenta | reverse complement strand
TCTCCCGTCGGACGGCGGTTTTCTCTGGTTTTCTTACCACGAAACTGGTTCCAGGCTGATTGAGTTGCCTACTGTATCGGGAAAGGACTCTCTGTATCCATCAACCTCGAGGCTGCTATCATTGACGACATTGAGGCTACTGGTTGGCGGCGTTCGTTTGAATGACCGTGATCTCCTGTTTGTATGCACCAGATACGAAATGCAGATTGCGTTAAATGTTTCAGAAGCCCGTACTACCACCGTTGTCGCCGAGTGGTTCATCGCACCGAATGCTACGCATCACGGAAGACAACTGTCACTGCTTCCGCCGTGGTTTCTCTTTCGTCTTCCCCCCTTCCTCCTTTTTTGTCGTTCGTCTAGACATCTAAATCCGCCCCGGTTTCGCTGTTTCAATACACCCCCTTCGATAGCACGCTTCCGACCGTCAAGCGGTACACCTCTGCAACTCAGTACAGTCTTCCACGCTTGACGCACACTGACCCCCATGGAGCAGTCTTGAAGGCCATTACATCTGCGAGCTGCTACGGCCGTCACCCTCCCGAACCGTCTCATCGGACAAAGCCTTCAAGGCCTCGACGGAATGGGTCAGCTACCCCTGTGCCGGAGTCCGTTGGAACTGGCGCGACGGTAACGATGCACAGCCCTATGTGAGCAGATTCAGAACCTCAGCGTTGTCTCGCCCGCATATGCTTCTTCCCCTGGCCATATACATATGCCCATTTTGCATCGCTCTTCGCTCAAATGAGCTCAGACTGTAACAATAACGAAAACGAGGTTGATTGGAGGGACTGGCGCGCTGTACTAAAAACACATTGCAGAAGAAAACAAGGGAGGTCACGTCAACATGCAAGATTCGGATGTGAATTTTTCACTCGGC
Source organism: Mycena sanguinolenta (assembly GCA_014462675.1). NCBI lineage: Eukaryota > Fungi > Basidiomycota > Agaricomycetes > Agaricales > Mycenaceae > Mycena > Mycena sanguinolenta. The sequence continues at coordinate 50,652 of JACAZH010000115.1, read as the reverse complement.
CACCGTTATGCTTTGGGCTAATCCGGCCCAAAGATGTGCCAATGTCCCACTGTGCAACCAAGTATCTGCGCAAACTCAGTGCAAAGGTGGGTAGAAGCCGGTCGGAGTCTGTTGGATTTTAACGGGGCTGTAATGGTCTGACGAGCGACGACAGTATATACACTGCCAAAGTACCCCCATGTGTCCATGACCTGGAAGACCCACATGTCAGCCAGATTTTTCATCACTTGGTCCCAGCTGCTCGTCAGATAGATGCCAGCTGGAATTCTCACCTGGAATCTCAGCTGTTGACCAGCTGCAGTTCATATGGTCACCGCATTGCCTCGGCAGCCGCCTTCCAGCTACTGGTCCAGTGTACAAAGTATCAAATCCTGTGAAATATAAGCCACAGTGATAGCAGTAGCTATGAGCTCGTAGCACTGTAGACTCTCGAGAACCCTTGTTTCATTCCCAGCAGTTGAACTTGTCACATCCCTGGGGCGCCATGGCACTGTTCAAGAATCAAGATTCATTGCCATGCTCGTTTTCTTCAAGATAAATCCTGTTGGAAGAGATATCACTGATTTGGGTTGATTATAGGGCCACAGCGTGAAGTGATTTCAAGCATTTTCATGCGCCAAAATTATTTGTGAAGTCTCGATGAAGTCGCATTGAATCAGTGAGTCCGAGGTCCGTGCGCTCGAGTCACGCAGTGTGACACTATCACGTGCATGTTGGTCGGGTCTGCGAGTGCCTCCTCCCACTTCCACCTTAGTCTGTTTTTAAGCGAAGGTGCTCGATTGGACCAGAAACCTTATTACATAATCAGCGTTTCGAGTCCTTCCTTGTCCTTTTCAACTTTGCTTATATCTCTAGTGAAATCTTAGACATGCTATCTCCCCTATTCCAATTTATTTGGATTTTCTGTGTGCCATTTGACACCTTTGCGCAATGGTTGAACTCGGTGAGTTTTTGTCACATAGATGTCACACCACATTGGACGACAACCTACCACATGGTTTTGAGGATGATTTCAGAGATTCTGGAAGAAACAGATCGTCTCAAATAAGTTTCTAAAGCTACTTTCCAAGTGAAAACATGCAGAAAGACATGCCAGGCAGCCAAAACGACACGAAAAGAGGTCAAATTCAAACTCCGACACTTACGTAACAAGATTCTGGTCCGATCGGGACCCCTCGCTTACCAACAGACTTCAACACAATGAGGTAAGTGTTGTATCGTCTGTCTAGGAGAGACTACTTCCACCTCCCTACACCGAAATCTCCCAAGGGCCGAAAGTGCATTGCTTGCATACAAGGTCAGGAGCCAGGACCAAAACAGAGCATTAGCAATTGGTGTTTTCACCACTGGGCCACTGCACTGCATCTAGTCTAGTCAGCAACGGCACGACCCACGAGCTACAACACGCAGCACTCGTGCTTGACTGTCCTTTGACAAGACATATCAGGTAGTAGAAGGCTCATAGTATCATCAACCACACTTTCCCCATTGTCCTCCACTCAACCTCGGGTCGCCACTCGATCTTGTTTGCATTGTCTCAGACACATCGAAGACCCATCTTGCGGATCTGACACCAATGATCTACTCCAGTCCATCCTTCAAGGGATTTCAAACTTATACTCTAGGCTAAATTCCAAGGAGTGAAACATCAAATACTTATGAAGTTGTTCGCAGTATCAAGTCTTCAGATGCGGAAATTTTCGTCCTTTCAAGCCTCAAGCCCCCTTCACTCTGTCGACTCCTCAAAGCTCCTGTCTCCTCAAGCTCAACTCTCTGTCTCAAGAAGTTCCTGACTCTTCGAACCCCGATTCTCGTCATCGTGCTTCTCTTGTCAAGTCTCGGACTCTGGCCATTCTATCAAATTCTCAAACTTATTCTGACCTACAAGTTCCATCTTCCTCAATTTGTTCAGGCCCCAGATCGTAATGTTCTTTACACTTGGTTTATCGAATTTAAGACTTTCATCCCAGGATGATCGCATTGCTATGATTTGCGGTGCTGTAAAGGAAATCACCCAATACAGTATGGATTTTATCACCAACCCCGGGTTCTCATCTGATATGCTCTTGCAGTGCATGCAGGACGAATTTGTGCTTGGCGAGGATGCGGTTGATGACTTCGACTTGAAATGTCTGTGTAGTTACGATAATCGAATTTTGAGACTGAAATGAATACCAGCTGATTTGAATTTTATATATGATTATGTGTTGTCAATGTGAGATGTGCAACTGCAGATGTATGCCATCCTGCCCTGACGGCTGGCCTCCAGCTGGAGCTGGCCTCACAGTGAGGCCATAGGATAATGAACCTGGCTGCCATGTTGCCGGCACCTGGCTGCCAGTTGTCAGCGACATGTAGCACAAATGTCGTCAGCATGTGGCAGTCACCTGCGTGCACATTGGTGGTGTACTTCTGGTTCAACATTGAATGACCCTACATAGGAATTAACAGGAAAATAGAAGTAAAACAGAAGTGTCCGGCTGTACTCTGCTTTACACAAAAAAAGACATGGTTGGACTTCGATGGACCAAAAAGGATTAATTGCTCCAACATCCGATAACCGGAAATAACAGGAAATAGAAGTGCCCAGACCTGGCACTGCCTTATACCAAAACGGACAAATGACTGATGTGTCAGAAAAAATAGAAACACAGCCTAAAAAGGCCTATAATCCAGGACCTCATATTTGATCCCATCTTTGCCATGCCTCGCCAGCCCACTGTCACACGTCGGAGTTTAATGGAGTGAAGATAATTGGTCTGGCAGCTGACAATGGTGTATACTTCTTGGTCCAACATCCAATAATGGGGATAGGAATTAACGGGAAATAAAAGTGTCCCGGCCTTGTGCTGATTTACACAAAAAAAAACAAATGACTGGACTTTGAGTGATGTACAGGCTTGGCTTGGGCAGGCTTTGGTTAGGCGGGCTTGAGACCAATATTGGGGCCTATACTTCCGAGATTTTGTGACGATTGAATCAATGACAAATCTGTAGCCAAGCCTAAGCCCTGGTTTGTAAGTCAAGCCAAGCCCGCAAATCACCACTTACACCAAAAAGGACAAATGACTGAACACCTATGTATCACAAAAAAACGTGAACACAGCCTAGAAAGCCCTATAATCTAAGACCTCAAAATTGATCCCATTTTTGCTATGCCTTGTCAGCCCACTGTCACCAGAATTCGACTTGAGAACCTTGCATCCTGCTTGGCTTCTATAGCAGCAGCCTCAATGAGCTTTATGATGCCTTTGGCCCCCCATTTATTCAACCCATCTCAAACAGTGTTACATCTTTGATCAAACTAGTTCGGGTACCGAGTCTTGGATCCAAAATTTCAATATCTCATGAATCTGGGTTAGAATGTGAAGAAAAATAAAAAGGAATGTACTCAACTGCTGGAGAATGTCCACCAAGTGTTATATGCAATTATCAACCTTCATGTCAAGTCTGAAACTGTTGGGTCTCTGTTGCTTGTAATGTGGGATTATGTTGAGAGCTTTTTGGGGTGTGTGGCAGTTATCTCATTGTCCTTTGCATTGACAATTCTTTCACAGAACTCTTCATAAGATACACATATATATTGAAGCACAGCAAGATAAGAACAAGCTCAAACAGTTGTTCCAGTATATTGAGATGAACAACCTTGTGAAAGACTGTTATGCAGAACTGGATAAAGCAAAAGAGGTCTTTCAAGTGAGACATATAGTTTGGTTCTATCCAGGGTTGAACAAATAAATTCAGATTGACATTGGTGGTACAATGTTCAAAGACATTGGCGAGATGAAAACAGCAACTGAACTCATGCACAAGGAATTACTTGAACTGATTTCAAACCATATCAGAGACCAACACAACTTCAGATGACTCTTCGGTATGTAAAAAAATTGACTTGCAACAGACCCAATTAATTGCAGACAGATATTCTTGGGTGCCAATGAACTGAAAAACAGGTAAGTGGCCAACTTCACAAGCAGTTTCTCCAGTAATGCATTCTGGAAGTTCAAATTCATTTTCTCTGCTACCTTCAAAACCAAAGATCTTCCATGGCCGTGAAACAGAATTAGGAGATATTATGAAGATCTTGGGCCAGCAGGCACCCCGGATAGCAATTCTTGGAGGAGGTGGAATGGGCAAGACAAGCCTTGCAAGGGCTGCACTTCATCACCCACACACTCTCACCAGATTTGAACAAAGATTATTTGTCAGTGCAGAACCTGCAACCACTAGTGTTGAACTTGCAGCTCTGATTGGACTACATATTGGACTGAATCCTGGCAAGGATCTCACAAAACCTGTTGTTCAGTATTTTTCAAGGACACCATCTTGCCTGTTGATTCTGGACAATCTGGAAACAGTATGGGAACCTATTCAGTCTCGAGGTGACATTGAGGAATTCCCTTTCTCTCCTCACAGATGTTAAGCATCTTGGATTGGTAGTATGTGCACTGCTAATTTCAATTCACATCTCTGACATGCAATAGATCACCATGCGAGGAGCAGAAAGGCCAGCCAAGGTTCATTGGACTCGGCCATTTTTTGTTACCTTTGCAGCCCCTGTCAGATGATGCTGCACGAGAAACATTTCAAACCATCACAGATCATTCTTATTCATTTAAGGACTTCAACCAACTCCTCAGTTTCACAGACAATATGCCTCTAGCAGTAGATCTCCTTGCCCATTTGGTTGACTATGAAGGCCTTGAAAAAGTATTGACCCGATGGGACAAAGAAAGAACATCTCTGCTTTCCGTGGGACATGACCGGAGGTCCAGTTTGGATGCATCTATCAGTCTTTCGCTGTCAAGCCCACGGATAACATCTGAGAGCAAGGAATTATTGAGTCTCCTTTGCCATACTCCCCAATGGACTCTCAGATGCTGAACTACTTCAAAGCAATCTTGGAATTCCCAATATTCTGAGTTGCAAGGCTGCATTGATAACTACTTCTCTAGCATATCAAAACAGTGACCAACGACTGCTGCTACTAATACCTGTGAGAGAGCATGTCCAGCAGTTCTTACCCCCATCTCCCTCACTTGTACACTCGCTTTGCAAGTACTTTTATCCCCTTTTGAAACTGTTTAGAAAATATCAAGGACTTGGAGAGCTGTGGGAAGCCTGTGATCGATCAAATCATCTTAAATCTGTCAAATTTACAAGAACTCTTGCAGCGAGGCTTATGTCTCAGGAATTCAGATCTCATAGATACCATTTATCACAGCATAAGGCTTTGCCATTTCTATCGACTTATGGATTGGAATCCACCACCTCTAATGGAGCATATTCAACATATGTTACCTGAGATTTCCGAGCATCGACTAAAGATCTACATTATTGTAGAAGTTTTGAGCTCATCTAGAGATCTTGACCACAAATTTAGAGAAGACAAATTGATAGCTGAAGGAATATCTCATTTTGAACATGTCAATGATTCTCTTCTTGAGTGTAAGTTCTCTCGTTACTTGAACTACAGTGGTCTCATCAATTCACAGCCAAATTCTATTCTGCTGCTTCAGGATGTGCTAAACACAAATTGGATGAGCAACTAGCCTGGCAATTCCTTCACAAGGCTGAGAAATTGTCAAAGTTATCAAGGGACAGCAAACAACAGTGTCTCATTTTATTCCAAATGGCTTCACTCAACATGGCTAATGGAGATTATTCTACTGCTGATGAATGTGCCAAAAAGGCACAGCAGCTTTCAGAATCGTCAATGAATCTGTATGACAGTGCCTTTGCACTCATGTTTAAGGCAGCATGCTCCCAATCTCTCGGGAAGTACCAACAGAGTATGATACAACTTGAACAAGCCAGAGAGTTCCTTGAGATTTGTGGGATGTCTGAAGGAATTTTGGCCCATTCAATCATACTGGATCAAGCAAATATCCTGCTTCTAAGAACAGAGTATGCTCAAGCTCAAAAGATCTTTTGCAAGATAGCTGAAACTACATCTCTGGGACAAAATCCTATGCGTCATGCAACTGCCTTGCTGAATATTTCCTACATTGACTGTCAAATCAGTGGTACTATAGGAAATATCCGGAAAAATTTGGATACAGCATTGAAATTTACAAGAATGTAGCTGACAGTTTGGGCATTGTTGAATATAGAATGCTTGAGGCATGCATGAATCTGAGGGAGCACTTCTTTGACTTGGCACAAATGAAGTTCCAGGAATGCCTCCATTGTCCTGCTGCTACTGTTAAATCTCTGTGCTTGGAACACCTTGCAAACATTATGGCCTGGCCAGATGCTGGAGGGCAATCCAGATGGCCTGTGGTATACTTGTGTTTTGCATACAATTTCAGAGAGAAATTAGGCCTTCACAAAGCTCTTCTCTTTGTTGGGGATGTATTCATAATGGGTGGGGATGAAAAAAACTGCAATTGCTCTCTACACAATAGCTCTGGAGGGATTTACATACATGGATGTGCATCAAAGCCGGGCACAGTGCATGTTACGCCTTGGAGATCTTGCATACAAACATGGAGATACCACTGCAGCTATAGAACAGTGGAGGACAGCTCGAGCACTGTTTAAACGGTCATCACAAGCCAAAGATGTAGCCCAAATTGATACCAAGCTTTCCACTATTGAAAAAGCTTATAAGGAAGCAACAGTGATACTCAGAAGCTTGGAAGCACCCACCCAGTTATTGGATGAGATTCCCACTTTTTCACAAACAGCCTGTAAAGGCTGCTCCTGTGTGAAATACCTCAAATCTTACCTTTTTGTGCTGTGTCAGAAGTTCCATGTTCACATTGAGGTAGTAGACAGGTGGTGCAACAGCCACCAGAACCACCCGGTGGCTGGTTTGCTGTGCAGATGAGTGCCGAGCAGTTGGAAGTACATACAACGAGTCAAGAGTCGCACAGTGGAAGTTGTGCAAGAAATATTGAAAAATAATCGGACTCGAGGAAGAGCTCGAGGCTGAAGACAAGTGTGACGCCGAGCACCCAAAAAGAATTGGGAGCCAGTTTGGCATGTCCCAGGCCTGAGTTGAACGAGCTCCTGCAGCCATCCACATTCCCGCATTATATGAGACGAGGATGGGAGATGTGCCCGGCACATCTGAGCCTTTCATTGTTTGCAGAAACTCTCCTGGCAGTGGACTTGAAAAGCTGTCCTCAAACAAAAAAAAAAGAAAATCGCAATGACATCCCATGGCCCAGGCTCGAGTCGAACAAGCTTCCCCATAGTCTTATATGAGGCATGGTCAAGGATGGCAGGTCCACCCCGCACTTCTGGGACTTTCTCATTTGTAATGCAACTTGGTGTTGTTGACCTGGAAATGAATGTTGAACATCACTCTGTTGTTTTGCCTTTGTTTTGGAATCACCACTCCCATTATTTACGGTAAACAGAAACTATTCCGAACGCATGAAAAGCTCATTTGGGCTCCGGTAAGGTAAGATTGTTTTTGAGCCAAAAATGCTGCCACAAGGAGTTGAAATGGCCTAGGCTCAAGTTGAACGAACTTCCCATATACTTACACGCATCATAACTCGTAACAGATGACGGGCGCGCACCGGCACCCCTGTGCCTTTTTTCACAATAATTTAAGTTCCCAGTAAGTAATGCCGAGTTGAATAAATAATTTTTATGATCGCTGATGTCTCCGGTACCTGTTCCTTCCTTGAATTTACCTCTGGCCTTCGTTTCTCCTTATGCAGATGGAGGGGAAACTCCTTCGGGCTATGTACTAGGTCAGGAGCTTGTACAAAAAGTCAGTGTCATCCCGGAATGGTCCAGGCTTGAGTCGAACGAACTCCTGTATACATAATAGAGAGGTTGTGCCACAGCTGTCAGCCGCATGAGCCGCATGCGGCTTAGGGATCTTCACCGTCCGTACCGCTTGCGGTACGGTGAATTTTGACCGTAGTGCGGCTCATTCCGTATACGTACGGCACATCCCGGCTAACTCTCGACAGCTGACGGTACAGTACGGCTGAAAAATGACCGTAGTGCGGTGAGATACGTACGGCATACGGTGCAAGCTAAACTCAAGATATGTTCAGAGGTGGAGATAAGGAAGTATATCAGCATTGGTCAGTGGAGAAAAGGTCAAGGGATATTTACTGACTTCCAATTAAGCACAGTTCAGTTCGTGTTGAGAAAAGAGCCAACTGGACATACTGATGTGCCAAGTGGCATTTGCCGAGATATGCTAGCTGCACACCAAGTCAAGAGTGTGCCGGCAATTAATCATGCTACAGCAAGAAATCAGATCTCATTGTGCTGCAATTAGGTTCGTTCCAAGCCCCTTCTCTGATTGGCTGAAATTGTTTGCACGTCTTTATTGTTTGGATGTATTGACGTGCCTTCAGAGAAGGGGCTTGTGACAAGATGGGTGATTTGAGGGGAGTGCCTTTTCCTCTCGTCCGCCATCGCATCTTCGTCTTTCTTTCTGGTTTTTTGTACACTCTTTCCTCTTAATCTATCAAATCTCCTCCCAATAATTTGTTCAACCATGATCTTCGTACTTCTCGTGTAATTCACGCGACAATCCGCCGCTCGCACCGCAAAATCGCGACTCCCAATTTTCGCATCGTATCTTCTGCTGCCAAGAAGCTGGTGCGCCAAAAGTTCACTATGTTGCAGTCTATATTTTAACCTTCGTATAGAACGTATCATTGGCTTCCACGACGCGTTGAGCGTCTAGTGCGAGGCGTGGCGGCGTGTTTGATGGCGAATCAGCCACAGCCTCAAACTCCGTCGCGGTCGCGCAAACGTCCCGTACCACCCGTATCGCCTTCAAAACGTCTTCATGGCGTAAAGGCAAAGCTCAGTCACGGCTTGGACGACATCCAGAACGTTCAAGCTGCATTGAAGCGAGAACTCTCGCTCGACTTCACACCTGACACTTGGCAAGCGACCATCGTCCAGCGCATCCTCAAAGGTTACGATGCGGCCGTTGTAGCAGCTACCAGCCTTGGAAAATCACTCATCTTTGAAGGGACGGCGGCGTTGGCGGGTCGGGGCCAGGTGGTACTTGTTGTATGCCCACTGAAAGCCCTCGAGCGTGATCAGATATGTTTCACGCGTCGCAGCTCATACAAGATGATTTTAAGCTGGATCACAGGTTGAGCAGGCGTGTAAGAAAGGCCTCGATGCGATCGCAATCAACGAAGACACCCAAAAGACGGCGCACTTGTGGGACGCGATGCGTACACGGGCGCAGCTTGTTTATCTTTCCCCGGAGATGGTACAGGCTCCCAGCTTCCGCGAGAAGCTCTGGCGTGACGCCAAGTTTCGCAAACGGCTGGCGGCCGTTTTCGTGGACGAAGCACATTGCATCGACGACTGGGGCGAGCCGACATTCCGCCCCGCGTATCGCCAACTTGGCATGCTGCGAAGGTATACAGGCATGGGGGTGCCATTCTGCGCATGCACGGCGACGTGCAAGACCTTCGACAGGATCTGGACAACGCTTCTCCTTGGCAACCGGCCGTTCTGGGGAATCGACGTCGGCGCCGACCGCGCCAACCTCTTCTTCTACGTGCGCGTCCTTCAAAACTCGAAAAATCCCGTGCTCGACGCGCTCAATATATTCCCTGAGATCCTCGATGCATCCACCCCCTCTCGAGGCAATCCCTAAATGCCTGTTTTATTTTGAATCTCAGGCTGCCTGCCGGTCCGCTGTGGACACCATCCGCAAAATTCTCCCTCAACATCTCAGAAACTGCGTCTATTCCTTCTCCAGCATCAATACGGAGAAAGGCAAGGCCCGATGTTGGGAGGGCTTATCCAATGGTACGATCCGTATTGTCTGTGCGACGGATGCCGCGGGTATGGGCTGCAGCATCCCAGACATCGACTTTACGGTCGTTTTCGGTGTTCCAAGCTCCCTCGCTGTCTTACTGCAGCGCTGGGGACGCGCCGGGAGGGCACGAGGCAGCACCGGTGTCTGCATCCTATTTGTGCCCATGTGGGCTTTTCGGCCAGAATTACGTGCGACCCTCACTGCTGTGCCATCCACGAAGCCCAAGCTGGAGGAATCGAAGCGAGATGTTCAAGCCCGAGCTCGTTTGGAGCCTCTACTCGAAGGTTTCATCAACGTAGCGGCCGAAAAAAGGCAAGTTTTCGATTCTTCTCTTCTTGCACAGCTAATGACAATGCAATTAGAATCTCCGTGCCCACATACATATGTCCGCAAACATTTCCGACCACGTACGGGACTGGACGAGTTGCAAGCGAACTCGGCGCCCCGCCTGCGAGCCCTGGCTGCCTGTGTATGAACACCACGCGAATGCCTACCGCGTTCAACTCCAACATCGAAAGGCATGGTCGGCGCCTGCTTGTCGACTCGCTGGCTCAGCTCTGCATCGCTGGCACCTGCCCTCGCAACCGGAGATACCGGGTTGCCACCCGTTTCTGCTCGCGGTGTAGCAGGGAAAGGCGACGGCGGCGAAGAGGGACATAAAGGTAGCGGACAAGAAGGATGGATGACCTAAGCTACTCCATGCGGAACTGTCTAAGTCGACCCGATCCTACTACTACAGCGGCCCGCCAACCATCACGGCTGACTCTTAAAGTTACTGCGATCCTCCGACTCTTCGTTGCGCTCGACGCCGAATCTGGGTTGATGTTGGACTCGGAACCCGACCGCACGTGAACTAAGACGCTCTGCTGCAAGAGTTCTTCAGTTTTATAGCCTGTGCGCTATCGCCCTCCGGAACCTGTCCCGGCACCAGTCCACTCGCACACGACGATTAACTGGTCTCCGCTGGAAACGCGCACGACGATCGGCGCTCGCCTTAACCCTCCCCAAGTTGCCTTCACGCTCGGCACGATCGCCTCTAGCCCTACTAGACCGCTCTCGGAGCTTAAATGCTGGACGCTAGAGGGATTCGGGTGTGTGTACTCAGGATCTGCGATACAGTACAAACGCTAAATTAATATCTCGCGGAGATAACCTGAGGCACGCTAAACTACGTATGCACTACTGTACAAGCTCCAATGAAATCTCGTTCCTCTTTATCTTCTACACGCCCGAAATAAGATTGAGTGGAGCATACCTGGTTCTGGGACCAGAAGAAGACGCTCGGGCAAAATACGAGCGCGACCGCCCCCCGCCAAATATATTGACCGCGCGCTGCTACGCGAGGGACAAAAACGCGGGACGGGTCAAGCGTGCAGTATGGGAAGAGTCTCGGCTCTTTCTGGACTGTACGCCATAATGGCGGGGCCTATTTAGGCCGGGGTCCGCCAGCCAGCAGTCCTGGCAGGCGAAGTACTGTGAAGCGCGCTCCCAAGAGGCGCGTCGAACAGTATTTCGTCAACCCCTGGGCAGGAGTACCTTCTGGATAGCAGACAAAAGGGAAACTGCCGCTAAGTCATAGTAACCCTTTCATCCACGAATACAATTACTAACCTTTCCTTTTCCACAGGCTCGGCTAACGCGAATTCGAGGGCGGGAGACGGCGGCTGCATGGCCTCTGGCAGTCGCCTCGAAGATCGCCCTCGTTCGGTAGGAGGGATCACGGCGGGAGGTTCTGAGGACCATCCTACCCGCGATGAACCCTTGAGGGCGAGCGAGCCAGGATAGCCCAATGATGAGCCAACTGCCACCACCTCTGCAAGAGGTTGCATCCCAGATGCGGAGGAGCTGCAAGCACCTCACGGGCTCGTGCAATGTAGTCCGGTCCGAATGGACAACAGCGCTGCAAGCGCATTCCACGCTGCAAGCGTGATGACCTCCCCGTTGCAGGGGATGGAACCTGCTCAGTCAGCAGAAGCCGCTGCAAGCGCGCTACGCACTGCAAGTGCAAGGGGTACAACACCAATTGACCCGAACCCTGCAAGTCTGTACCAGAACGGAGGAGCCATGCTGGCCCCGATGGGTGCGCAGGACGAGGCAATACACGCACAACCATTTATAGCACCTTAGTGTAGCAGTATGATATATCAACAGCCTCTAATTAGCGGAGAGCCATGATATATTAAAACCCCTAGCTTAGAGGCGACTCCGATATTTCATCACAGAGTCCATTTGGCCTACATCATAATATTCATGTGAATGGCCATCGTTGTGCTGCACGACGATCACCAGCATTCCAAATTTGGGTGACGTCCATCACAACCTCCTGACGTCGCGATCAAAAGCAATCAAAACTCGTCGACGTTGTCAGCGACGGCGACGACGAATTGTCCTCGAAAAATCACGAAAAAATTAGGGTATTTAGCAGCCAAATATGCAATGTACATGGGGAAGTAACAAAGCGAACAAACATCATATTGCGGCGTAAATAGACTTTTTTTTAGCTAAAAGATGCCACCATGCCCCGTCGATTCTTCGACCGCTGGGTGACGCAGGGCTGAGGGAGAGGCCCCAGGAGCCTTGTATACGACACCTGGTTCTATTAGCTGCGTTCCTGTGGGAATAGAGTGCGTAATTACCTACACACCGGCAGCATATCCGATACGGTGTGCACAACCACCACTGCTGGCATCGCAGCTGGCGCCCTCGATGCAGAGAAGCCCCGGCACATGCGATCCACGGCGCCACAGCCGCACCAGCACTATCCTTGTATCACCAGACGGAAGCGGAGGTGCTGGGCATCGTTTACCTCGACACCGCAATGCACGCAGCGCGGATTCTGCGCCCTGTGGCACCGTGTCTTCACTGTGGAACAACCGGCGCCGTGCGAGGTTAGCTCCACAGGTGCTGGTCGATCGGAGGCCCTCACTCTCTTTGAAGAGGTAGCATGGCCGCCTGCGATACTTCTGCGGGCCGTAAAACCTGCACATATCGCTGGACGCCAGCCTGGCCGGTGCAGCCACACGTCGCTGTGGCACAGGAATGGTCAGTAAAAAGGAGGAGAGAACGAAGGACGATGCATACATTCCTCGTTCCGCAATCTGCATATATCCGGTGTGCGCTGCACCGTCCGACCACAGCTCAGAGCGACAGCCAGTGGTGCCATGAGACACCTCCCAGAGACACTCTAAGTGTGTTTATCGAGTTGTGATTGCGCCAGGTCCTGGCTGAGGCAGCGCGCATGGCATCTGTGACGTAGCACACAAATGGTACTGGCGTGCTCCGAATCTGAAACCTTCATGCGATAAGCGATCGAAGAGCTCCAATATGGGCGTGGACGCACCATGGGCCACGAGAAAAACAATTACCCTCTCGAATGGTACTCAAATCGTCGAATATCATGCCCTGTGACAGAAATGCCGATATTTGAGGTGCACAGCGGCCGAAACAGAGAAAAGCCAAGCAGGGAACAAATTACCCAAGTCGACCAAGGAGGAATATCAAGAATTGGGCAAGTTGGACGAGGGAAAGTGAGTTTGCGAGCAATGGATGTCGGGGTCACCACAGTGAGGCGTGGGAGGGATAAAAGGCGCCAGAAAAGCGAGGATAGAGTGAGTGAGAACTATAGATCAAGTATTGAAGCAAGTAAGACGATGGGAAGGTATAGACGACGTGTTCTGAGGAGGATGGTCGTAGTTCAAGACAGGAAACAGTCACGCTTGTCACGTCGGGTCACGGCGCCGAGAGCCTCGGACTGACGTCCGAAACAGTCACTAACACCAAGTTCACCCCGGCTCTCAATATTCTTGCAATGCTTGATGATTTGAACCATATAGATATCTTCCAGGCATCCAACCGAACTTTTGAGTGGAATTTTCCAAGCTTTTTGATCAGAGTATGAGCCCAGAATATCAACACCGCGTAAATCCGTCCGTACAGTTCTAAACCACCTGAGTATCTGTCCCTGGTCTTTTCCTCTTGTGGAAGCGATGTTTTCAAGCTCCCATGATCAAAATATCTCCCCAAGATGGAAGCTGCCCTGAAAATCAAGCACAGGATCAGTTTTTCAGAAAAATATTGTAATAGGTCACAACATGGAGCTCATTCTCGGCATTCCTCCCTCCAATTGGCTACGCAATTGTGTAGAGTTCAGAACAAGGGGATCCCTTCCTTACGATCCATCAAATGTTCCGGTGTCATTCGTTCAGGTTTCTGATCAAAATTGCGGACAGAATGACCGAATTGCTTCGAACAGCCCTCCTCGCAAGCTTGGGATCCGAAAACTTGCTCGACCCTGGTAATTACACTGCTGGATCTATGCTATTATGCTTCTGGGAGCTCGCCCAAGATGATCTGATTCAAATTTGAGACTAAAATAAATTCTCAAAAGTTGAAAAACGGACTCACCCGAATGGCGACCTATACTTCCTAAGCGTTTTAGACCGCTTCATGAACTTTTGTTCGCCTTTTTCTATAAGCTGAATCTGGTCAAACTGGTTGCACTGAAAAAAAGGTTTAGTACCATATACATCATGTATGAACATAGAACTCAGACATATACCATGTACTCCTCTGCAGAGGTGATTTTATGTATTGTGACCACTAAGCGCCCATCAAGCGCCCATCGGCCTTTGGTCCGAGCGCCTCGGCAATGCTTTCCGACGACACTTTCGTTGTGTTCACTCGTCTTTATGTGATTATGGTCTTCCTATACATTTGAGAAGCAAAGGATGATGGAAAAAGAATGGTATCACTACTATCTACAGCTGTATTTACTGACTGAGATACCAGATGTAACAGAAACTTGACAAATTTCTGGACAAGACTGTGGAAGCGCAAAGGGCGTGCAGGGAGTGACGATACGAGCGAGGAGACCACGTGCAAGGGAGCAGGGCAGTCGATTGGCAGCTCAGTGATGGGGAACAGGGAGGGTGTTCGCAGGAAGGAGGGTGTACATGTGGCGGTGTAAACGGGGAAGCCGTGAGCAAGCGAGCGGCAGCGGCGGGTCAGCAGCACTGCGGCAGGGCTGCAGCAAAGAGGATCAGATAGATAGACGACTAGTGCAAGTGCATAACGTACGACGGCGACCCCGTAAAATTCACCCACGCGAGCACTCGGAGGGAGCAGGACAGCGTGTGGGAACAGGCACCATACAGATTTAGGTCAATCTACTAACCAAAATGAAGCATGAGGGCTGATTAGGTGCGGTCAAGGAAGCCAAATGCGGCACGCGTGGTATTGGGTGCAGCGGCAGCGATCGTGCTCGCCAAGTAGGGCCGCGGTGGCTAGCCGGGAAGCACTGGCGAGGACGGAGGTGAAGGTATAACATTAACACATTGGCCTGGCAAAGTTTCAAGACCAGAGCGAGCCCAAGGCTAGCGAAAAGCAGGCAGGGATAATGGGGAATGCAGCGTCAATTGCGAGTGCAGTAATGGGTATAATGGGCCGCGGAACGAGGAGGCTGCAGCATCCATACGAAAGAATATCCAAATCGAGTCTCAGAGCACCTAGATAGCAGCAGCATTTTTATTGGAAATTGAGCCTTGATGTACGTGCTGATGTGGCGCCTATCCTGCAGCGTTGACGAGGCCTGAGAGCGTTTGAAGGTAGCGCAACAATAGTTCAGACCCATGTGGATGACCTAGAGGAAGAGCAGAGCCAACAGAGAGCCCAGAGCGGCGGGGAGCGGGTGGCGGAAGGAGGAAGAAGGATTGATGGGAGGCGATGGGAATATAACATGTGCAAACAAACAATTCATTGGGAAGCGAAATTGACGGCGCACGGCACGCCATCAATTGGGGCGGCCAAGCGGACAAACGGTGAGCGCGATAATCGGGCTGAGCACGGTGTGTGCGCCAAAGGAAAGTGGGCTAATATATCAGATTTACCTGTAGCTTAGAGGCTGTGATATATCACGGCCTTCCGCTGATCAGAGGACCGTGATATATCAAATCCCCACATACGGCTGTTTATAGAGGACGCAGCCTTCTGGAGAGAAATCAAGCAATGGTTTGAAGACCGCGGAAACAGTGTGCGGAAGCCAGACGTACTAGGCGGCGACACGAACTTTGTGGAGGACGCCATAGATAGGCTCCCAGCGCGAGAAGATCCCAACCCACCAGTAGAAGCATTTGACGACCTGAAAGAATACCTAGGACTCACTGACGGATGGAGGGACACATACCCAACGACAAAAGCTTACACATGGCACAGGCCCAATGGTACAACACAGTCGAGGATTGACAGGTTCTACATAAAGCGTACCCTAATGGAACACGCATACGAATGGGAAATTGACACGGTTGGAATCAGAACAGACCATAGAATGATATCAGTGAAACTAACCACGGAGAAGGCGCCCACCCTCGGCCATGGCCGATGGGTGTGTCCGCTGCATATCATGCAACACCCAGCATTCAAGAAGTTTGTCCTTAATAAAGGACTTGTTCTTGTTGCAGAATTAGAGAGGGTCGGAATCTGGGAGATCCGAGACCCTGGTTACAACGCACAGACACTATGGAAAGCATGGAAAGACGAGGTATATACAGAAGCTAGACGGCTGGCCAAGATTGTGGTGCCCAAGATGGATAAAGAGATAGAGGAAAACCGAACACCAGCTCAAGATGATTTTGGCAGACGAGTCTTTGTCCGAAGAAGAAATGAAACTTGCAGGAGCGGTCCTCACAGAGAAACTAGTCACACTCCACAGGAAGAGGTTCCGCAAGGCAAGGATGACGGCAGAGATACGGAACAAGCTCGAGGGCGAAGTAATTGGTAAATACTGGTCGATGATAAATAAGCCCAAAAAGCCCCGAGATATCATCGACCGTCTACTTATAGACACCACTGTGGACCTTGCAGACTACAGGTATGAGACCAACTCTAAGAAGATGGCCACTATGGCAAGAAATTACCACAATAAAATTCAGAAAGACGGGAGACAGCACCGGATATCCGAGACCATACGACTTGTGTGGTGAAGGCCGTCGCTACGCGCGGCGGTTACGAATACTTTTGTATTTAAATAAACAGATCGAATTCGTTTCAAGCGTCCTCGTGTCTTCATCGACCATGCTTCAATCGGTATCGTAAAATTATGGTGTTGCAAGCTCACTAAACGATTTATTGCAGGCGTAATTGAATGTCCCACTACCTTCAGCAATTCGCGAAGGTGCAACTGCAATGAGAATCAAAAGTTCGACTCGGCGAGCATAGTTTCGGCTGCGACCCAAGTCAAACTGCGGGTCAGCGGCCGGCTTCAAGTGTGAACATATATAAACGTACCTCCAGACTTTCGTGCTTGATGCGGTAGAGCGAAGACGGTTATCTACGGAGATAAGTCAGGGCGGAAGAATAAAGAACGCCCTTGCGTGGCGGAAATCATTAAGCATGGTTCCAGCTTCAAATCCAAGTCAGTGAGTACAGATAGCGCGAGCAAATATATATATATATATACAGACTTTCAGGCTTCATGACTCGAGAATCGAGCACAGAGTCATGAATTCTGCCTGCAAAGCTTTGCGCTGTGGAAATGTTCAAAGGGAGTCGGTAGGGCGTGAAATGTGAAGGACACACATTCAAGGTTTCATCGAACCCTGCAGAACAGATGAGAAAGTGAGCAGACTGTGCTTCAAGGTCAGTAAATCACACAGTGAAATGGAGGCGAAGCTTGCGGAAGTGCCAGCCGTGGTCCTGAGTGCTTGGGAACAAGACCAGCAAGGCACTCGAGCGGGCCAGTACCGCTTCAAATGTGAGGAGATAAGTAAGCAACAACGTACCTGAATGAAGCAAAGTTTTGGCCTGCGAAGCAAGTCCAACTTGAATGGCAGTTACCATAGTTTCGTCTCGGCCTTCAAATGGACGAAATTCTAAGTCAATCCAAAAGGCACGCGAGAAACACTTTAAGTGGGAAGACATACCTTCAGCAGCTGGAGTGCGCAGAGTTTCCGAGAATAAGTTCGGCTTCGTGTAATCAGAATCAGAAATCCAGCAGGCATAGTTTCGTCTCCGCCTGCGAGCCAATGCGATGAGGGGTGAAATCCGTAATGCCTGTTTCAAGTGCTTAAGAAACAGGACCAGCAAGTCGCTCGGGCAGGATTACTTGGACAAATGAATAATGAAATGACTAAAGTACCTTGATTGTAAACAAGATAACCGGAAAAGTCGGCACTCGAGTCGTTCCACAAAAAGAAAAATAGGCCCTCGAGGACGAGCACATGGTAGATTGGATAGAACTAGTAATGACGGTCAGTCCTGGATGGATTCATTAGAAGGAGGTGAATAACTTGGAGCATACCTTGTGCGCAAGTCGTCTTCATACATGAAGCATGTACTCAGCTGAGCAACAACATCTGCGCGCAATCCCAAGACAACAGTTTAGTCTAGACAATCAGTCAATAACAAAGGCAGTCTAATTAAGTCGAAGTTACCTTCGAAGGGACATTTCAAAGAAGAAAAAAGAACCTAGAAATCGGGTCAGTGATCGGTCAATGCGTAGACAGCAATGCAAAAGGAAGACCCACCAAAAGGTGCGTGACAAAGCGTGCGCTCAGCTGAGCGATACATCCTTCTGCTGGCGCACAGTTCCAGCTTGTAAAATATGCAGACTACGCATCTACCTGATGCTGAATCTAGATTCGGGAACAGCCAGTCAATGGCTGTGCGAGCCGGGAGTTCAAGATAACAGCGCAGCGCCCGCTTGCGCACTCAGGGGTATACGACCCTGTCGGGTTATGGCCCGGGTGGCCGGACATTTGAGGTATAGTAGAGAATCTCCAGGCCTGCGTACAGCAGCCTGAAGCGCCTTCAGCAGACTGTTCGGTGGCAGAGCGAGCTGTGCAAGAGGATAGTGAGTAAAATATGCTTTTAGGGACCTCGGAGGGGCAGGACGAAAAAAATAAATACAATGACTCTTGATCAGACAAGAGCGACTCGTGAAGCAATGAAGCAAGTGCCATAAATGTCGCTGCAAGGATATGAGAGACTCTCATGGAGGCGGGGACGGATGAAGAGTGTCAAGGGGCGTTCAGGGGATGGACGAAGGCATCTGATCGAGGTCGCAACACATGAAATACGGGGTGAGGCCAAGGTGAAACGAGGCTGTCACCGACTGACACTTTCGGTGAACATAGTGGACACGGGGGATGCGATAGAAAACAAAAAATGGACATGCGTAGACCTGGCGGCCTCTGATCACACTTGAGCTTCAAAAAAAAAAAAAAAAAAAATCGGTCACACCATTCAGTTGCGATGTCAATACACAATGCATAAAATACATGTTACCGACCCTGTGCCGTCTGTGCCATTTGTTCGTATTTGGTCACACAGTCCAACCGCGTTGTTGCACGTGATTGTAGAAATGACCGCAGTCTATGCAGCGAAAGAAAGGTAGACACATATCAGCGAGAAAAAAAATTAGAAATAAGCATGGATATCTTTGAAACTTGTGGGGACAGATTGATGTTGATACCTAGCTGACTTAGGGATCGCTGGCACGGTGATGATAGAAAATGAGCGGTACAGCAACATCGAACGTGTACAAATCACGCAGAAGCCAAGGAGCATGCGATAAAACTGTACTATCATACAAATACCGTCCCAAAACAAAAGGATTGCGCCAGGAGAAGAAAAGTGGAATATGTGACATAATCGATTCCCACACAGCCACTATTTTCGTTTCATTCTGCTACTGATGAAGCGGCAAATCGCGGCCCGGTTGTAATGAATTCGTTAATTCGATCACAAAAATGTAATGAAACTTAATTGTCATTAGATTGCAAAAGTGCGGACAGCGAGTAATGCGATCGGCGAAATGACCCTGATGAAATATTAAGAACGACTACATAAAGTATTCGTAATAGAGGTCATTCTTGCCAGAACAGCACGCAAAGTTACAGAAACTCAAAAACGAGACCTCGGTCAAAGGCTAACAAGAGGCGATGTTAAGCAAGCTCTCAAATTGTCCGCGAACAACAAAGCCCCTGGTCTAAACGGTTTCACGTACGAATTCTGGAAGATTTTGAATGATAGATATGAAACGGCAAAATCGCTCGAAAAACCCGCTTTCGACATACTAAAAGTACTTCAAACAGTGTTCAATGATATCGAAGTGAACGGTATGGTGCCCGGAACGTCATTTTCGGAAAGCTGGATGTGCCCACTATATAAAAAAAACAACCGAGCAGATATTGCCAACTACCGACCTATCTCCCTCCTCAATACAGACTATAAAATCTTTACAAAGGCCCTCGCACTTAAACTAGCGAGAATCGCGCCGGACCTTATACACCCGAACCAAGCTGGTTTTGTACCGGGACGCCACATCTATGACCAAATATGGTTAACAAAACGAATCATTGAGCTAGCGGAAGCTACGGAGAGGGATGGACTCATAGTTGCGCTTGATCAAGAGAAGGCATATGATAAAATCGAGCATGATTACCTTTGGAGAGTCTTGAAAAGCTACGACATCCCTGAGGAATTCATCAACACCATTAAAGCCCTATACAGTGATGCCCTCACGTACGTGATGGTGAACGGGGAGAGAAGTCAACACCCATTCAGAGTTACGCACGGAGTACGACAGGGCGACCCGCTGTCCTGTCTCCTCTTTGATCTGACCATTGAACCCCTTGCTGAATCCCTACGCAAGTCAAGCCTGAACGGAATCAAGATCCACAGAACGGACGAACCTCTCATTGCCACCCTATTCGCAGATGACACCATGGTATACCTAGATGCAGGCGACGACTTTGGGACCCTGAAAAATATTCTCGATGAGTGGTGCATCGCATCGGGAGCGAAATTTAATATCAACAAGACAGAAATGATCCCCATCGGGTCCATTGCTCATAGAGACCGCGTGCGAGCGAACCGCTTCGTCAATGGTACTGACGGAACACCCATTCCCGAGCACATTAAAATTGCTGCAGAACAGGAACCTATCCGCACACTGGGAGCATGGGTGGGAAATGGAATAGAACAGGTTGGAACGTGGTCACGAACCTTAAAAAAAATGGATGCAGCCTTGGAGCAATGGGAAATGGGAAAGCCGACAATGGAAGGTCGCCGATTAATAATCCTTATGGTGGTCGGTGGAATGACGCAGTACATGGCTAAAGTCCAAGGAATGCCGAAAGAAGTAGAAGCACGCCTAGAGAAAAGGATCAGGAAGTTCCTCTGGGCAGAAAAGAACAACGTCACCGTGAATCAAGAGACTGTCTATGCCCTGGAGAACCAAGGAGGGAAAAACCTACTGGACATCATTGCCCGAAATGAAGCGATAGCAATAACATGGCTCAAATCGTACCTGAGCTTCGGGGAGGACATACCCTTGTGGGCACTAGTCGCAGATGAACTTCTTGCAAGAAAAGCGCAGGAAGCCGACGCAAATGTGGACAAAAATGTAAGAATAAACACATACCTCCAAACCTGGGATACCAAAATGTCGAAACTCAGCCCGGACCTGGCGGGAATGGTAAAAGCAGCCTCTACGCACTCTCTGAGGCTGGAAGGCCTCGCAATAGCGCGGAACATTCAACGTGAAATGCCTATATGGTTCCATCAGCAATCTACAGCAAAGAGGACACTTTTCACAGGCGGACAACACCACAAAGACGTGGTGCGGTGCCTGAAAACTTGTGCATGAAATACGTACCACTGGGGACGCCGAAGATTTGGTACGACGCCTACCAATGCCGAGGCACCGAAACGGTAAAAACTGCCGCTGCGATACCTGCACAACACTCCGGAACCAAGGATGCCGTGATCCAAGTCGTTGCATTCATAGAGCAAAGGACATGTTAAACTCACTGCTCCCCAAGTGGAATCCGCTCCTGACACAACCAGAAGACTGGGAAGATGAAGTCGCTGATCAACCCATGCATGACGCGCATGACAACAACGACAATGTCAGGACCTTCGACCCCCGGGTCACTGTACACGGAACACTTCAAGATGCATTCAGAATATTTACGGACAAAATCGTGAGTGGCGACACTGCACCGGACACTCGAATGGAGCCAGAACCAGACGAAGAAATGGTGGTCACCTATACTGATGGGTCAGCCACTGACAATGGTAATGACGACGCACGAGCAGGTAGCGGAATCTGCTTCGGAGAGAACGACATTCGAAACCGGGAGATTCGAGTGCCGAACGAACTGACTCCATCAAACCAGACAGCTGAAATTCTGGCCATTAAGGAATGCTGTGAACACTGCCCTAAGGACATCCCGTTAATGATTAAAAGTGATTCACTGACGATGATCGAGGGACTGACAACGAACCGAGAGTGACATTTTTGGCTTGCCAAAATGGCTTGCGCCCGCGCCAAGTGGCTTGTTTCGGCTTGGGCTTGGATTTGGCTGTGCAAGCCATTTTGTTGGCTTGCCAAGCCATTTTGTCGGCTTGCCAAGCCACTTTGTCGTCTTGGCACCAGCCAAAAATAGGAACTGGCTTGTGCTCGTAGCATTTCATGTAGGCCTTTGGCAACACATCCTGTATGGTAGATGTGTCACATTCAATTCCCTTGAGGTCCGGACGACACTGTTTGACGTGTAATATTCGTACTGTCCAAATACATGTCATCATTGCAGCTAATAACGGACTCAGTTGCATTCTTTCCACAAGCCAGCTGGCTTGTGCAGTTGAATCTATATATCGTGTCTTCACCCGTCAATCCATGCAGGCGGTGTTGTCAAAGCTGTTCAAACCATGTCAAGAATCCGCAAACAAGCACTAAATTCACATGATTTTCGGCCACAGTCTCAGTTTCTGCATATCGCAAGCAGGTTGAATGCCTCTTCCTCGTATCCAAGCTCCCAGATCTCTCCCAAACACCCTGTAAAAAGATCAGAGCACTTGTCTTTCTTCTCGCCACTGTCAAGACTTCGGTTCAACTGAGTAATTCACAAAAAATGCCGAATAACCCGAAGGTGTCGACATAAATCGCTGGGACGGCTTCAGTCAGGTGTGAAATAGCTGACCAGGGTTAGGAATATACATCAGGAAGCCTGGTTCTTGCCGCGCACGACATGGCGGGCGCAAGCCATTCTGGCTGATGGGATCAGACAAAATGGCTTGCACATCAAAATCGGCGTGCGGATAGTTTGGCTCAATAGTGTAGGAATTTCCCTGAACTAAGATGGGAAACATGGCATATGCACTTGACTCACTGTTCTCCAGTAGCCCCGAATGAATTCTTTTTAAATTAATGCCGCATTGGGTGAAGTCGAACATGGCCTAAGCCATCACAAGCCAGTTGGTCTGATGCCATCAAACCCTTGGCTTGGGGGAAAACACGATGGCGAGGAGTTGGCAGAGAGATATATCTGGTGTCTGATCTTCCTCCAGTAGTGTCTATCAGCTTAGACAATGTTTTGAACATTTATTTCCGGACAACTTACCCGCAAGCATGTCGTTGCACGCAACCTCACTGTTAACGGTAGTATTCATCATTGTATGCACTGATATGTTCGTGAGAAAGCAGAAAGGCCACATGAAGCAATCTTTAAACACAAGATTACGCTATGGTGGGGGCATTTTTGACAATAGCAGTGTTCTTGAAAGAAGGTGGACAAATCACATGACGAGAACGCATTCCAACGCGGATTTCAAAATGGAAAGACATATAACTGCAACAGCACATTCACACTCGGATGCGAGTGGTAGGTTGAATTCCTGCCCGCGATCAGTCCGTCCGCATAAGTCGAGCCAATGGCCACACATGTTCATGTTGAATTCCGCAATCTAGCTCAACTGTGCTTACTCCAATGCTTTGAGGATCTATTGGAGATCAATGAATGCAAAGTAAATACTTTTGAACGCAGATTCCGACGTGAAGCGACGTGTCACTTCGACGCGCTAGTTCAACCGTCGTTCACGCCATCAATGATGGCAGTAGTATGTATTGGGATAGTCGAGAGACAGCCATGCAGACGGCGGAAGCTCACAATTCACCAATATTGAGAAATATGCGAAATACTTACACTAGGGATGCATAGTGTAGCCGAGCCCAAGTAGATGCAAGCCACAAGCCAAGCCACACAAGCCAAGCCAAGGCAATTCAAACTCCGCCAAGCGGCGCAAGCCATTTTGGCAAGCCACTCGGCTAAGTCTGACAACGAACCTACAAAGGTGGGAGGATGAAGGGTTCCTAACGGTAGCAAACGGAGAGATGATCAGAACAACAGTGGCCAGACTGCGAGAACGAAAGGTAGAAACATACCTAGGCTGGGTGAAGGGCCATTCAGGCATTGAAGGCAATGAGGCCGCGGGCAAACTAGCAAACCAGGGCCGCCTCAAGGACACCCCTGACATGATAGATATGACCATTCGGGATGACCTGATCCCGCCGGGCGCAAAACTCAAGATAATGACACAATCTCTTGCCTACAAAATCATCAGACAAAGAAAGCTGGAAGCTCCGGTGTACCAGGAAGCGTTGGATAAGAAAATAACGAGGAAACACATGAGTTTAGCCCAGGCAACTGCGAGCCGAAATAAATAACGAACCAGTCCCAGCCGCAACTATTTGGAAGGCCACGAAGCATAAAGACTTCTCTCGGAAGTTCAAATTCTTCATCTGGATGGCAATCCATGGCGGATATAAGATTGGGGATCACTGGAAACATATAGAAGGCTTCGAAGACTGGGGCAAATGTAAGAAATGCGGAATCACGGAGTCAATGGAACACATCTTAACCACATGTGACGCACACGGACAAGCACAAGTATGGGCACTAGCGAGCAAAATATGGAATAAGAAGACAGGCCAGGAATTACAGCCGTCGTTCGGTGAGATATTAGCCTGTGGAACCATCAAGAAGGGAGACGCCGGAACGTCGAGATTGTACCGAATACTCGTCTCCGAGTCTGCATACTTGATCTGGAAGCTGAGAAACGAGAGAGTTATTAAGGAAAAGCCAGAAGCTTCTGACCGCGAGATCACTAACAGATGGAAAAAAGCAATAAATAACCGGCATGAAGTGGACTGCCTACTCACCGACAACAAAAAGTGGAGAAGGAAATCCCTCAATAAATCATTAGTGCTCGCAACATGGAAAAAAACACTAATGAATGAAGACAGACACCCTGAGGATTTTACCGGGGTGACCGGGGTTTTAGTGGGTACGGGATAGTTGTGATGAAGGTTGCCTGCGGGCCTGAGCAAATATCCCGAGCCCTACACAGCGCATGGCGGGTTAAGAATCTATATGAAGTTTGATTAACCAATTCACGTCTCAATGCAAAAATCCTGTTTAGCGACTGATTGATTAAACAGCCATACTTCAGAGAGATGTTGTGTATCCTGCCAGACACAAATGCATGCTGAAAAGTCTGTTTAACTGATTGAGTTTTGTGCAACCAAAAACAAATCACTGTTTTGTTAATCAGCTTTGTGTATCTGCAACAATTTTCTATAGAATAGGCCATCAAGTAAAGGAGAGACACCAGAGTGTGAACAATAACACTTACATAGAGGGTGGTTTGCTGCTATGTGGTTGTAATGTAGTGTAAAAACCTGAGACATCATCATCGAAGTTATGTCCCTTGTGTGGCTCACCGGCTAACTCTACCTGTTTTGGATTACCCCTAAATCAGATTGACAGCTGTTTTGTTCTGATTAACCACTGTTTAACCTTCAAAGTACAGGGTACAAAAGAACATGGAGGAGTTGTGTATACTTTACCCATGTTAATGTTAATCGTATTCGACTCACTCACAATTCCAGGGGCCATGCTATCAAGTGAAGTTCAAACAACTTCTTGTTGGGTAGCTGGTTGCCTGTGATCAACCATTTCAGTAGGTGGAACGGGCCAAATTACATCATCTCCTTGAGTATATCCATCAAGCTTCAAACTTAAACATTCCATCAACAACTACAATTCAACACCACGTTGATACCGTTGGAAAGGAACTCAAGGCCAACTTGATCACGTTCTTTGCTGTGAAGCATCTTCAACGAACACTAGTCTGATACTCATCTCAACTCCCAGTTGCTTCAAGGAATGGTCTCAATATCTCTAGATGCCTGGACATCCTCGAATGAGTATACTTTGCCTGCAATCGTGGCATACTATATAACAAAGGACAGGAAACTAGATAGGTAATTGAGCTCTCCTCTCCTCTGTGCATTGACTCGAACTATTAATAGAAGGGCTTCTTATTGACTTCAAAGAACTTATTGGTGAAGATTCCAGTGAGGACATGGCAGAGATTGTGTGGCAGACATTGGACGCATACAAGTTGATGGGGTTGGTGAGTCATAACAGCTGAATGAGAGATGGATTCAGGCTCAATTCAGTTGCAGGTTCTCGCACTCATGATGGATAATGTGACCAACAACAATACACTCGTGAAAGTGTTTGAACAGATGTGTAAGAGAAAGAATATTCCATTCTCTGCCAAAGATTCCTGTTTGCGATGCATCCCTCATACTATTCACTTGGTGGTGATAAAAATACATCCTTTGATTTCAACTCCACTGGCACTGTATAACACTTTACATAGTTTCTTGAAGTTATTGGTGCGGTAGAGAAGCTAAATAATATGTGCGCCTCACTGTATCAGGAATCTGTCACCGTGAAGCCGGACTGTGAAGACAGCAATGATTCCAGCAGGCCAATGCCTCTGGGAATTAAGGCATCTGTTTGGAAGGTTAGCTGCCTGAAAACTTTATGTTTGGAGTATCCTCAATCAGTTTCTAGAGTTGTGGAAGGTAATCTGTGCTGTTAGGTCCAGTCCTCCATGCTGTCAGCAGTGGTATAGCATTATTTCTACCCAGAACATCATTGTGTGGGTCCACATGGACATTCTCGACAATAAGACGCGCTGGTCATTGACACATCAAATGATGAGTGTGCTACATCCCACAGCTGCCTGAACATTACTGATTAAATTTTTGCAAGATCATGCTCTGAAACATCGGACCGCAATCACCCAATTTGTAGCTGAGAACCATGATCTTTCTGGTGTGGAGGTGACCATGGAGGACTGGGATGCCATTGTGACAATGTGTGATTGGCTCTTGTCTTTCTGTGCAGCTACCAGTCAGATGTCATGGATGTCGTGCCTGATGCTCGCATACACTCACAAAACCTTTTGTGGTCTTCAATGCTCATTGAGAGAGAAGCTGGTGCAGCTTCCTAATGATGCAGATCCAGAACTGGTTAAAGGATTGACGAGTGCTCATCGTAAGCTGAATGATTAATTATTATTATAAGTATGAAAAATCACTGTTTTACATTTGGGCTGCTTGTATGAGATCTTGATCAAGAATTGAACTCACACATTTACAGCCAATTAGTAAATACTATTCGGGTTTCGTAATTTCTTCCTGCTCGATTTTTGTTGACCATTGTTTGACGCTGAGTCTCGCTCAGCACCACAGTGCTCCACCGTGCTCCACCATGTTTGACCTACTCCTGCTCAATCATGGCCAGAGGCAACAAGAAGAATATCTCTAATAAAACCAAGCAGCATGTCATCCATCTGTACTATAATTGTCATCACCTGCAGGAAGACATTGCGCGCGAGGTCCAGATTTGCCTCCGTTCAGTCGAGAGCATTTTGGCCCGCTACCGGCGCGCTTCCACAGGGCTCTCTGTACCCACACTGCGTGTTCGAACTTCGGGGTCGCGGACGGGTTTTTGCAAGTTACTGATGTTGATGTAAGGCATCATTCGATTTTGGGTCAGTCTAAATACAAGTATCGTGGTGGAGTATGGTGGAGTCACAACACCACGTACAGGACTATGACGAACGATAGTGGAGTTGGGTGGAACTTTAAGTGGACGCAGCGTCAAAAAATGGTCAACAAAAATCGAGCAGGAAGAAATTACGAAACCCGAATAGTATTTACTAATCAGCTGTACAGTTCCTGACTTGTCTTTTGACTAAAAGAAACTTCATCAGGACTACACCTCTGACCCGGAGCTCTCCGCATATCTGGAAGCACAGAAGGAGGCACTCAGGGCATATGTTGACCAGCACTTTCCTGCTAAATCCCCCAAACCCACCACTCCAACTGCTGCTCCCCCCAATAATTCTGTAGCTGGCACAGGAGCCATGGATTTTGCTGCCTTTGATCATGATACCAGCAACAGGGCTGACCAGGATGAACTGGAAGTATACTTCAACGCACCCTGTGCAAAATTTGAGGCTGACCCAGTTCAATGGTGGGATGCAAGAAAAGTGGAATTTCCACATTTATATCAATTAGCTCATGACATCATATCCATCCCTGGTATTTGTCGCTCCATTTGCCATTTATTTAATTTCTACAACTGTTCTAGGATCCATAGTCACTGTTGAATGGGTGTTTTCAGGTGGGCGGAAGATGATACAATGTTCACATGTCACATTAGGTTGACACAAGAATAGATGAGAAAACATTGTCTATATCAATAGTGGAACATGTAATTTATATTTGCAGGTCTGGCATTGAACTTGCACCGTTCACGGGGTTGTGCCATTTTGGAAGCAGAGGTAGATCAACTGAAGCCCCATAGATATGTTAGGATCGTTCAATGATGTCAATGGCAGAAATGCCATGTTTACATCTGTGTCTGGCTCAAATGTACCCTGGTTGTGGAGTTGTGCCACTCTGAAGGCACACCCAAATACTTGAGAGCAATGGTGAATGTCTTGGAAACATAATCTATTATTGAAATAAATTATATCCCACATGCAAACAGCTTCATGGTGGCAGGAATTCGATGTGTGCACTTGTATCACAACAGGCATAAATGCTGCGACATTCACGAGATTGTGCCACTCCAAAGATGGAGGGGAATGGTAGTGAACTATGAGAACCTTGTTGAGAGGATCATCTGGCATGGAGATAAATAGTTCCCAGCATGGAAGAAACCCTTGGAAGCACAAGGCATTGCAATTTTTGCATTCTGATTATGAAGTTGAACCTGCACCTGCAGGATTGTGACTGACTCCGAAGATGATAGGGGACTGTTTATAATATGTTTGAAGGGTTCTCTGAGATCTAAACAGATAGTATCTGCTGCATTGAAAAGTTTGTGTTAATAGATGGAGTCCAGGCCTTCTACAGTAAGGAGGTCAAAGGGAGTGATTCTTGCTCAATTCTGATGGAGATTCTGAAACTATTCTGATCCAATTTTCCATCAAGAATAGACCAAGAATCAAAGTTACAGAATTGATCGAGAATCAGTTCCCAGGAGGAGGAACTGCTATTCTGAATCCCGAATCAAACTTGTCAATTATTAGGGCTGGAATCAATTTTTGTTGCATGAAACCCACACCCAGAATAGAATGTGAATCAAAGACAGAATTGAGCAGGAATCAGTCTGACCTCCCTTATTGATCTTGGGTGCGGTCTTGAACACAATACTGGCGACACTGTGGTCTTGTTCAATACTGGCTGTAGAACTGAAGGTCAAAACTTATATGGTGGGGCTAATTGTCAAATGGCACAGGCTCTGACAATAAGGGCAGTCAGAGTGGGTGCTTGACATGTGAACTGCGTACATGCTTCAAAAGTGCTTCAAGAAAACATTAAATTGTTGGAGAAGCCTAAAATTCTGAAGCACACTTGAAGCATAGACACACCTCCAGAAGCGATGCTTTGAAGGTGTTTCAACCAATAAAATGGGTACGTACTTATGTGCCAATGAACCTGGTCACTTCTGGCACTCAGTAGGGAGCTCTAGCAGTGATGTACAATGTTCTCTAATAAAAAACAAAATCTTTTGATGATAAACTTTTCAAAATCAACTTTTTCACAGTCACTGTCCATCCACTGACAATGTTGCAACTCATTTTTCCAGACTGTGATAGTAATATTATAAATCGTGAGTGTTAGCCAATGAGTCCAAGTCTGAGAGCATGGCAATTGGTTGATGCCTGGAGAAAAGCAAGGCATAAGATTCTGAAATAGAAAGATCTGTGCAAGAAGCCCGACAGCTGTACATGTTATGGTCCGCCCAAATCGGAGATCAAAATCAAGGTACGTAATGACATCGGCCTCACCTTTAGTTCGCAACTTCCTCCTCTTTCATGCACTTTGATTGCATTTACCACAGATCTGTCAATGCCAGGGTGAAATTTCATCACTTTCTTGCTTCTGTGGTTTGCAACTTCGAGGTTGAAGTGTTTATCAAAACAGCTGTTAATCACAACACTGCTTAACTGTTGATCAGAACAGTGTTTGGCAGAGTGGGCTGAAAGCCAAGCGGACTGACCCACTGGTGGGCCACCCAAGGTACATCATTTCGATGACAAAGACTGAAATGTCATACACCACCGTGACCAATTCAGTCACTCGGAACCTGCCATGCAGTCTATCTGTCACGGCTGAAGTGTCATATTGGCACTTGACCCATAGTTGGCTGTTCAAGAAGTAAGTAATCCATTGTTAAACAAAACACAACACTGATTAACCAACCATGCTTAACCGATGAGGGATTAACAGAGCAGTTGGACAGGTCCAAGAGGCAGAAGGGTACACAGCAGAGAGGGTGATGTTTTTGTTTAACAAAACACAATCAGTTGATTGACTGTTAAACAGGACTTGTCTCTATGTGCCCCAATACTATGGTGTATTTACAGTGACTGTTAATCAATCAATGGATAAACCTGATTTCGCATTGAGATGCAAATTGTTTAAACAAACTTCATATGGTTGTTGGCAGGTTCCGGGTGCGTGTGTGTTTGCGCATTCCCCCGGGTGGCTCTCTGTCGGCTAGGTCCCAGCTCCTAGCTCCATATTAACGGGAGAGGCGGTCGACTTGGTCGGTCCCATGACCGGGTGACGTTGGTTTCTAGAGGCGAGAGACAGCCCAGTAGGAGAATGCCTTGCATTTCCTAACCTCTCTACCTAACGTTCCACAAAAAAAAAAAAAAAAAAAAAACAACCCCTCTTTCTCCTTACGACCATCACCAGCTGCCTTGTACTTCGCCCTCTTCCACCTCAGATTCATCTGCAAGATCTGGTCTTTAATACATGGTCTGGCCAATCCCCTCAATGCACAAGGCTGGAAGTCAAGCAATCTACGATTTGTCTGACTGGGAGCCCGAGACTGAAGATAATTTCTCCCTTTAAATCGTGTGTTTTCATTCGGCTGTTCTTTTGTTTCCTTGCTGAAAATGTTTTTTTCTCACTTTCCCCTACTCCGCCTCTTCACCAAACTACTAAGGAAGGCAACACAATCCGCACAGATGCGAGGGTGAGTTTTCTTCTGTCCTTTAATAATCATTCTCTTTTCTGTGTTCCGAAAGCTGATGCTGTAAACAGATCTCAGTAAGCTATGACAATCCAGAACATGTCCAAATCCAACTCCGCAGTAACTGAGGAGCACGAGGTCTGGCACGAGAGCGACGATGACAATGCAGTGGATCGCGCCTGTTCGATCTCTCCATCGACCGGAGCGCTATCATGGGCGAGTCGTTAGCAGCGAACAAGTTCATCTGGGATATTGTGTATTGTACATGTGAGATTAAACAGGGTGCTTTTTCTTCTGAGTTGATTGAGGATTACAACGCTCACTTGCAATTGTCATTGAACGCAGTGCTACGCAACCGTGAGCGCCACCACCAAACAATATTTGGTCGGCAGACAGCGTCCCTAGTTATGAATGTCGTCCCCACTTTCTGTCTTCCTTCCTTTCTCAAATTATCTCAACGAATGAAGCCGGACACTTCCAGATCGTCCTCAGGGGCATCTTCACCACCCTCCTTGTGCTTGTTGGTGTTTATCCTCATAGTTCGCTCTAGTTCTTTTTTAAGGTGCGCCGTTTTCTGGACTCGTTATTTCCCTAGGCCTCTCTCTCGTTCTTGGCTCGCCGAAGCTAACTGTTCGAACTTGAAGGCACGTCGGAATTGTAACACGGAAAGAAGACTCCTTGCTTGTTTATTCTTTGGTGTCATTCGTGCGTGTCTCTTTTGTGCGATGTAAAGTGTGCCTTCGTTTACATGTGCCTGTTTGAATAGATCACCAGTGTCCTCGTCGATCTCCGTCTGTCGCCACCATCGCAATTTGAATGACCGTCGGCGCGGCGTATTTAGCATCGTGCGCATTCTTCCCTCCCACTTCTGCCCCTCAATAAAACAGTCAAACAATACTTCAGTCGGAAGTGCATTGTCCAAATGCCATCGAGGCACAGGCGGGTGTCGACATGCTTTGCTCTATGTATGCGTCTTCCTCGCGGCTTTGTTTCGTATTCTCAAACTCCGAAATTCAAGGCCAAAATCGTGAATGAGTACTGTCAGCCATCCCGAACCTTCGCAGAGTAGGGGTTCCGCTCTCTTGGCATGGCGATCAAGGACGACGGGAAGGTCGTATCAGTATGTTCGATCCACCACGAGTGGATACTGCTTTTATGAGTGAACGTTTCCGGCTTAGAATGAACATGATAATGCAGGCCATACATGAGGCACAGGATTTGGGCACCCACATCAGGGTGCTCAGAGGTGAAGCTGTTGCCGTTGCAAAAGAGACATGCCAATATCTGCAGCTCGGGATGAATGTATACCACTCGCAGCGGCTCATTGGGCGCGGTGAACAAGTCGGATGTGAGAGATTTTGTCAAAGCCACTGGTGTGTATTTCATCTTCTTTTTGAGATGAGTCTTCCCCCAATTTCGTGGATGTATCAAGATGCAACTTTTTGTAGATCTAAATGTACGTCAAGGAAGTTTTTTTTTTAAAAAAAACAAGAAAAGCATGAGTATTCGTAACCGCCGCGCGGCTGCGACGGCCCGCACCCACCTAGTTGTTATGTGAAACTCACCAAGAAAGACGTGAAATGAAAATAAACGCTCGACAACTGAGCGCAGTGGACCTGAGAACAGTAGTCAAGGCTCGGAGTGATTGTTCTTCTGCTGATATTTCTTGCGGTGTTTTGGGCTTGAGGTGAATTGGCCCCGAATCCTGAGTTGTTGTGGGATGCAGCGAGACAGCGAATAGCTCGGGAAAGACATCAAGAGATGCATCGCTCTGGTCGTGAAAGTTCGGGTGACGCCGCGAAGGTGTAAGTTTGGATCAACAAACACGTACATCTGCTCAATATCAACATAAGAAAAATTGATAACAGGATATTTCTCCAAGTCGTACACTTCGCTTGCCCGTCTTCGTCTTGCCCTTTCGCCTTCGTCCCCTAATCCCTTCCCCCTCCCGCCTTCACGCCTTCCGACCCATCCCCGCAATCTGCCCAAACGCCACCGCCTACCTCCAGGAACGACGATCTCACGAGCTGATTCCGCCCGCGCCCATGCACGCCCCCGCCGACATCCCCGCGGGCCATAGGCATCGGTACCAGCTTGCCGTCGTGGACGCGCACGGTGTCATGGTGAGACCGCCCATCGTCTGCCGGGTGGTGTCAGTATAAGTCGAGGGTACAAGTCGAAGAGTAGAGGTGTGCGAGGGACGTGAACCAGGAAGGGCAGGGGATAGAGAGAGGAAACACACATAACGCACCACCGGGGTGATATTGCTTCGATTAGCGCGTAAGATTTGATAGTTGACACTGCGAGGAAGGTCATCAACATACAGCAAGATGAGTCTAGAATAATATCGGAGTGAATAACGCGGTGCGGAAGAGCAACAAC
Organism: Mycena sanguinolenta; assembly: GCA_014462675.1. Lineage (NCBI taxonomy): Eukaryota > Fungi > Basidiomycota > Agaricomycetes > Agaricales > Mycenaceae > Mycena > Mycena sanguinolenta. The sequence goes on along the minus strand of JACAZH010000115.1, from coordinate 17,310 downwards.
GAATAGGAATAAAGATGGAACGTACCTGTCCCGAACCAATCCCCGTCCTGCCCATAACTCACGAAGGTGGACGAAATACTCTCGAGTGGAATCCCACTGTCCTCCACGACGGGCACTGTTTCCTAAAGGTTTTCGCTCCTGCAAGAACACGTCAATTCCTACTATGCGCAGCCAAGCAATAAATTTGAAAAAAAAAAGGAACTCGACTCACCGTGTATTACCATCTCCTCCGAGTCCACCGCCCTCTCCTGGCCTCGCACCCCCAACGCGCTGCATCGTCTTACTTCCGTTACCAATCGAGCGGACGAATCGTGTGCCACGCGCATCGAGGAGCAGTTCACTCTGGTTTTGCGCCTTGGGGCAGCTGCGCGCTCCACGGGCGTCGAGAAGCAGTGAGCCCGCGCCACCGAGCGCCTCGGTGGCGAGAAACTTCGCCTTCGCGTGGACTGCGCAGTGACAAAGGACCTGTACCTACGCGAGGTCGTACACGGCCGCGGGGGTGGGGAGCGCAGGGAGCGCGAGCGCGAGTCGCAGGCCGTCGCCGTTGGTTGTGGCGACAGCGGGGATGTCGGGGCGATGGCGCGTGAGGAGGCCGGTATGGGAGGAGGTAGCGTAGCCGCTGTGTGTCGCATCATCGATAGATGAATGAAAGTCGGATGGAGGAAGAAAAGAGAGAGAGGCGCACCCGAGAACCACGCTCCCCCCCTTGGCTTAGCACGACTCCCACCGCCCATCGACTCATACTCGACGCCGATGGCGTCGCGCTCTCCTGCAATAGCTGCATCACGCGCGCACTCTTCACTCGTGCTTCGGGGGCGTCAGCGCGCGCCGTGAGTTCCCTCATTAGCAGGGAGGCGATCGCCCAGCCTTGTCACAGTGCATGCACGGGGTGGTGTGTGTCCCAAGGTGCGAAACGTGCGACGGAGAGGTTGACATTGAAGGTCTCCGTGAGCGAGGCGATGGCGGAGGCAGCGTCTTGTGTAAGAGCAGCGATGAGCGAGGGGCGCGTGAGGGAGGGGCCTGCGCAGTCGGAGGCGGCGGTGTATTTGTAGCTGCGTGGAATGGTCAGAACAGCGAAGGAATGCGGACGGAGGGGACGCACGATGCTTGAGCACTGTCCTCACTCCCTAAGCACACTGCATTTCCGTTCCGGCGCCGTGGTCCCAGAGCTCGCTTTGACGCAGTTGCTGCCGAATTTGAGGTGATTTATTCAGCTTAGACTCCACCGCTCGCGATCCACGGACGAAGGCAGCTTGTCCAAGAGAAGCGTGGATACCTCATGTACAAGGACTGTATGAGCGGCGCTGAGACTGGGTACACCACCATCGATGACACCCGCGCGTGTCATTGATCGAGAAAACGCGATGCTGAGGGACCGAGAGCGCGCTTCATGAGGCGCCAGCGCTGTGGGTCATCGACCAGAGTGTCCACAGAGGCTGGAAGCGCCAGTCGAAGCGAGATCGGCGCAGTTGTAGTCTCGAATACAGACAGAAGGATCCGCGAGAATGAGGGACCATGCATCTGGGACCAGGGAAAGCGATCGAGAAAGAGAGAGAAAAAGACGCGGCGCTTGCCAATGACAGCGTGACAAGACTCTCGTAACCATCCGGCCATCAAGCCCTTCCGGTGATCTCCCGTCCGCATCAATCGACCGAGGGTGAACTCGAACAAGGCCCACAGTACGGCTATTATTCCGTTCAAGGACACGGATGCTGTTTCAGATATAATGTACTCCACACATCAAGAATAAGGCCATCAGAACAAGGTCTTCAGAATAAACAAGATGAGCCTACGCCTCGCTGCGGCAACAACTTTACTCATCTTCGATCTGGCTGAAAAAGACCGAAATCGGTATTTTAGTCCAAAATCTTGACACGTAATCTGGAATTGTCCGAGAACTTGCAGTCTGAATATTTCAACAGAAAAATAATTTATTGTCGCGCATCATAGTATTTCAAGGTCATTGGGTTTGAATGCCGCGCCCAAAGAAATACAACAGCAGAATTGCATCGGAAGTCAAGAACGTCGTAAATGCATTCACTCCATGCTTGATGAGGGCTCAAATCTAGAACATGGGAGGAAAGTCGATTGGTCAGAGGAATTGCAACACTGTTGTATATTGAGGGGAACAACGAGCACAACACTCCCAGACGACACGCGGCTATTTAAGTTCTCCAAACAGAATGTCAGTACTCCTGAGGGAATAATTCAGAGATTCGCCAAAGTTGCCGAAGTACCATGGTGATCAAGCACTTGGGATATGAAAAACGAAGGATGTACACGTACCATATCCTGAACTTCAAAATGAACGAAGACGAAAATGTGTTTTGCTATTCTACACAAAGAAGAACGGACGGCTGGAACATCCCCTCATCTTTCAAGTCGTTCATGATTATTGCATCCGAATTGTACCTGCGAAGCCGATCCTCCGATGGTGCATTGGGCCGATCGGGAACAAAGAAGCATTTGATCTCCGTTCCAGCGCCGGTGAATGCAGAGCTGACTTTGACGCAGTTGCTGCTCGTACAATGGTATCTGATCCAAAAGAACGGATCCTCCTCGCTCAAGCACGGTGCGAGCGGCGCTGAGGCCAGCAAGGTCATCACTGACGATGGTGCATGTCGTTATTAGAGAAAACGGGATACCGAAGAGCCTAGACTCCAGAGCAAAGAGTATATGGGAATGGGAGCGTAGCCAAAATTTCGATGAGATTGAACTTGAAATGGGATGAGAAATTGAAAGTTTACCGATCGACCGCTCAAAAGCGGTCCATCAACACAGCTCGCCAAATCGAGGGGAGCCTTCAAAGAGGACTGTGTGCGGGAATTGCCGCCTACCTCGTGCGCTCTCGGGTCAAAATCGGAGAACATATCATATCTCGTCGATATTGGGATCCTAGTCCAGTTGTGATTTCAGTCCGGAGAGTGCAGCCTGATTCTAGATCTTCAGAATGCCTGTAGACGAGCGAATAATTTATTGTGAGGTTTCCCATCCTGTCTCGCCTTGCGGTTACAGTTTCGGTGAAGAAATTGAAGTAAATGGCACGGTTGCGCACCGGTCCGGTGACCTTGAATACAGCCGTCTGCTTTATTTTCGTGCCGGGGAATAATATCGATCTGAACATATTCAAGACGTATTCGCTGCTGTGTCCTGCTAAATCCAAATACACCGACATAGTTCCGACCGAAATTACGAGTGGTGTCGGCACTTGCCGGAACAGATGACGGAGCTTGATGTTCGGCAGATTTACGATAAACAGAATTGCGCATGTCGAGCGGCCTTGTTTTCCTGCATCTGCTCCGGTTGTTCTGAGAGGTCTGAGATTAGCGAAGTGCAGAAGAAAAATTCTAATGTTTATATAATGCAGTTAGTCCCAACAAGTCCTCCACAGGGAGGGTCGTAAGAATCGAACACAAGATCTGTTTCCATCCTTGCGGAGAAAAGTCAACGATACAACCGCTGGGCAATACAGACCATCTTATATGGGTGTTGCAGCGGTCCACCAGAGCTTGATTCACTCTATCGCTGACCGACCAAGGCCTCTGGAGGGCTGTTTCTTGGTGGTTTCACTCTGTTTCCGAGACCGAGAAAGTCAAAATTTTCTCTCTGGTTCGCTCAATCATCGGACCGAGCTAATAGGAAGTGACCGGGGGCCTGGCGCTGCGCGACACGAAATGCGCCGTACCGATTCATGTCCGATGTCGGATCATTGCCAATGCTTGTGCTTATTTGGCCACCCGTGGATCAGAATCGTACGTTGCCCTTAACCATCACCTTCGTCACTCCACAATCCCTGACTGGTATGTACAGCCATAGTTTCTGATCTTTCATTTTACAATTTTTTATCGTACGATTCCTGATCCAGGTCGGCTCAGTGGAACTATGTCAGATCCTGCCGATGTAGCAGCAGGATCCACCGATCTTCTCGACCCAAGAAGCCTCAAGCTCCTCCTTGAGACCCTCAGGAATCCTACGGACCCCCGTGTGCTTTGCTGCGATGCTATGAGAGTTCTCACTCAGGTGTTCCTCGTCGAGCCTCTGCAGCCAAAATACGTGCAGACCAGCCTAGTTTTCCGCGCCATCTTTGCATTTTTCATTCTACCCACGTCAAAGGAGCGTTTAATGGCCGTGGAAAACAATTTGTCCACATGTCGTTGCAACCTCGCCGATCTTTTCATGCAAGGATTGCACTCAAGTTCCGAAGCATATGGTCGTTTTATATTCAATTTGGCAACTATCCTCAGTACGGCTTTTATAGATCTGCTGCCTGGACGATTTCGCTCGCAGATTAGAACTCGAGATGTAGAGAGCCAGCCGTGGCCCTTGAGCCCCGCCGAGCTTTTTGCGGAGGGTGGTACGTCACAGGACAGTCTAGCTGTACTCATACTGTGGGCGGAAGCCATTCCATCTGGCGCCGGTGGTTTCATGATCATTGCAGATCTTCTCGCACGATCGCCTTCACTCGGTCGCACATTCCTTACAAATCCACTGGCGCTGCGACTTGCCACAGATCATCTCAAGCTTGCCCTCTGGGGAGACTAGGCATTCCCGGGGGGGGCTCCCAGCTTTCTCTATCCCGTTGTTGCCACTTCCTCTCTTTTTAGTGCCCTGCACGGAATTAGTCCTTTCTCCCTAGTGTCCGCTGCGCTCGAACCCGTATTTGATGAGTTGTTATCCGTATCCACACGCCTACGAACTCTCGAAATCTCGGCGGATTGCATTATCTTCTGGAACGCAAACAGGACCTGCAGGCGGGCGTACAGCGGGTCTTATCAGACGAGGAGCTTCATAAATCCGCCATTCTGACAATGCTCTTCTTTCGACTGCATCGCAAATGCATGCACATTGGGTGCCCTTCCCAGTCTGCGAAGAAAACATTGCAATGTGCTCAATGCGCAATTGTCAGATATTGCGGGAGTGATGTACGTGGGGACAAGCGACATTTTCCTTACTCAACGTACCTTTCTCTAGTGTCAACGAAAGGCTTGGCGCGATCCCGTTCTCCCGCACAAGCGACTGTGTACCGCCGTCCAATCGATGCGCCGTGCACTCGAACTCGACGATGTTGTCGCATGGAGCCAGTGGGTGAGCATCACTATAGCGGAGGCCAAGAAGAAAACTCCACGACAATTCGCTGTTCTTTGTTCTGCTCGCGGTGTGGACCCTGCCCTCTCGCGAATCATCCACGAGACGCTAAGCGAGTTGACGATGAAATTAGGTTTGGATGGAGTGTAAGAGATGGCACCGATGATCGTAAGCATGAATCCAAGTATTTTGAAATGTCGGTTCCCCTCTTGTATTAGTTGATCTTCCCCATACTCTGAATGCTATCTAGAAAGCGTATACGGCGATGCATCAGTGTACGTGCCGCTGGTAAGGATCAAAAGCCTCCCAGGATTACGGTACGAACCATCATTTATTTTTCGTCTGGATCTGCCCCCAACTCGAACGAGAGACGGCACCCCGAACACGTCTATTCGCCCTGGTGAGTCCCTGTGCACACGGTGCGGAAAGTTGCCGCTTGATCCCAAGGATCCCAAGGTATGCGCCGTGCTTCAATTACTGACTCTACTAACCTGAATAGCTTCACGCACCCTTTTGGAGCTGCCTTGCATGCGAGTTCGTAGGGAAGTGCTTTAACTGAACACTGACTTGGCTGACTTCCCTGGCAGACTGAACTCGACTCGATTGACTGAGTGTATGTAGATACGTATCGCATCTATTTGGTACCACCGTGGTTTATTTTGACCAGATTAATGTTGCCGCGAACTCCGACTGAGTCGGGCAGAGTCGACTCTAGAGTCGATGTCTGAGTCGAGTCGAGTCGTCTGAATGGAGTCGACTCCCGCAGACTCCGGAGTCGGGCGAGTCGACCTGGAGTCGACTTGGTCGACTTGAGTCGGTTCTTTTAAACTTGTATATATCAAGAAATAATGTACATTACAGTTGGACTGACTCGTACCTTCCCAGAACCAATTTCTCAAGTCATTTAGATGCACAAAACCTGCATAAAAACAATACAGTTGTTGGCCTCTGGAAGTGATACATGTATGGTACTTATCCAGGTATTCTTTGAGAGCCTGCCAATTTTTTTCTATCCATATGATTCATATACACCCTATGACATTGATTACTTTGAGGAATCTGACTAGGTTCGTGACTAGTGTTGGCAAAGTTCGGTTCGGTTCAGGTTCGGGGTACTTTTTCCCGAACGCCAAACCTGAACTTCAGTCCAGTTCGGCGATTTCTCTGAACTTGAACCTGAACCTCAGGTGCAGGTTGGACAGGTTCGGTTCGGCATTCTCCGGCGTTTGAACGCCTGAACCGGACTCAAAATTTTTTATTTACAAACAGCGAAAAAAATAAGGTCCTCCACATCAAAACCAAGACCTCCCTCATCAAGCTCTGCAACCGGCGCAACGTCGGATATGTTGTGTATTGTGCTTAATTTACCGAAGGTTTTTGTCAATAAATGCGCGCGATCAGTCGAACAGAAAGACTTACGGCCCACCAATGCAATATGTCTCAAGTTGAGAGATGAGATATCTTTTCAGCTAGTCACGAGGCTAGGCTGCAACCGAGCAATGTGTGTACGCAATGTAGTGACACTACCTGTTAAAAAAAGCAGGCAACAGGCCGGATCCCGTTGTGACTATCAGTCGTTCAGTTTGTGGGAACACTGGGTAGAAAAAGGAAATACTTGCATGCAAACCATGCAAATGGCGCCGTCTCGTACAATACCAGTCTCAGGGTTCACACGGGCCTTGACGCGATTAAAAATCGTTTTTATATCTTGGTGTGTAACTTGGAGAAGATCAGTCACTGGTGGCGAATGAAAGCAAAAAGATGCGCTCACATGGGTGTGATCAGCATCCACCATCGCCTTAGTTGACTGGGCTGTTCGGTAAAATATCCATGGCATCGGGATCAGCTTCCTCAACATCTGTATCGCTGGATGCCTCTGATCCCGTAGGCTCGGCATCGGAATAATTGTCACTAGAATCCACTGAGCCAACCCAGGCAGAGTGTCAAGAAACTTTATGAGGAGCAGGAAGCTTTCGGGGTCCTAACTTGCGTTTTCTAATAGTGCTGGTAGTTGCTTAAGCATTGTTCAGATCGATGACACGTGCAGAAGGGCGTGAGGTTCGAGTAGAACAACGAGGAGAGGGGCGACGATAGCCAGCAACAATGCCCACGGGCTTCGCGCGTGTAAAAATGGGCTTAAGAAGACGGGAATTGGTGGATTGGGGGCCAGAGATAAGGTGGTCATCATCGACAGCGTAGTAGAAATTGATTTCGGAGCCACTACGAAACGAGGTACACAGGAAGTATGTGAGAAAATGACTGAGTGGAAAATTGGGAACTTGAGCTACCTCTTATACGATGAAAACATTTAGTCATGGGCCCAAAGAATGGGGAAAATTCAGGAGAAATTGTGGCAGAGAGCACTTTCGGTCCTGGAAGGTGACGGAGATTAAATTTTGTAAACTGATTTACACGCACCGGTGCACAATTTTTCCGATACCGGTTCGGGGGTTCGGACGCGTTCGAATGCGTTCAACAAATTCCTTAATGTTCCGAACCCTGAACCGAACCTCAGGTTCAGGTTTGGCGATTTGCTGAACTTGAACCTGAACTTGGCATTCGGTTCAGTCCGGTTCGGGTTTGGACCGATTTCCCGAACCGAACTTTGCCAACACTATTCGTGACCGGCCTGCCTACCGCCTAGACTCGGCTAACTGAGGTCGCCTAGAAACACCGCTGTTTGAGGCCCTCTTACCTCCATGACGACAACATAGATTTTGCGGTAGGTAGGTAGGTAGGTAGCATTACACGGCATGGTCCGAATAACGAATGCTGGGCTCAGGAATTATCTCAGTGTACAAGGCAAGCTAATGTAAAAATACATAAGCTGGCACAGGCCTGTACGAACGACTAACCGAACATGCCCTCGCAAAAGAGCATGCTGCACGCACGGCGTGAGTGCTACATTTGTTTGCGACCTATTCAGAGGAAAACGGCAAGTTGAGCTAATTGAGCTTTTAAGATGCACGTACCTCGCACCGCAGGAGCGCCCGACGCCGTGGATAATACACTTATCCAATCCCAACATCGCAACCAGTTTCTGGTCGACTGGGCTCGCTGTAAAGGGTGTTTACATCGCACTAGATGGTGCTCGGTGTCTGTGTGCTATATTCTGGGCACATTTCCTGCCAATTGAACCAAATGCCCAGGAAATATCCACAATATGCAAGCACATTTCAGTCAAAGTAAACAGTACGAAGCCTGCAATGCACATACCATGGCAAAAATCAGTGTGCTGCGCCAGTTGTTCGGGGAGCGTGCATGCAGCTGTTCTCTCTTAAGCGGCATTGAAAAGGTTAGCCTTGGCACATCGGGATCAAATCACAGTCGTACTGCAAGCACGCCTGACGGCGCAGCCGACGAACTTTCTAGCAATCCCAACTTGAGGATCATGCCCTCGTCGACATCGTGTGGCCACGGTGAATGATACCTGTGGAAGCGGAAACGGAAACAGAGCTGCCATCAGCGGTGTATCCAGCGAGTGCTCAACATACCGGCCATCCGACCGCTGCGCTGTGCTCCCGAAGTTGCGCCCTCACAATTCGAAGTCCATTGGTCTGTCGATGTGTATATAAATGCACATGGTGTACTGAATATATTTATCCAACGATGTGGGGATGTGTACTGGCACAAACAACTGCTTCTCACCGCCCCAAGCCTCCCTGAGACCTCGATATGATCTTACGGCCTACTGGGATAATCAGGGGGAAAAAATCTTGGATTTCATCGACTAAGTCGACTCGAGTTCGACTTCAAGTCGAGTTGAGTCGATCCAGTTCGACTCAACTCGGCGATTGAGTCGAGTCGAGCGACTTGGATCGACTCGACTCCCAAACGACTCGACTTTCAAGTCGCGGCAACATTAGACCAGATCGAGGTTGTATATCTTGAACCCCGTACGTTGCTGGTGATCGTTTTCTTTTCAATCTCTTCCTGACCGCGATATTCGGGTCCCTTGCTCGTCCTAGAAGCCTTATTTTTCCCTACTCGAGTCGTCCGTAAAGTCAGCCCAATGCGCTATGTTTGGTACGATTTCTTCGAGGCCATTTGTTCCGAAGCCCTTTCCCAGGTATACCGCTCACTATTCTATTCCATCTCTGACTCAGTATATCTTTGTCGCGGTCTCTGAAATTATGATTTGAATCTCAATTCAGGAAGCCGAGACTATTGCCTCCGAAGCTACGGCCGTGCGGATGCCACGTCTAGTCCTTTATTCTAATCAATTCCTCCTGAAAGCGGAAACTATGCTCAAAGAAATTGTTTTTAAATCAGTGGCCGCGGGTGCGCGCGCAGCGCGTATACCTTTTCATACTAATCCGTTCTGTATTGACGATTGAATTATATATAGTTTTATCCCCGAGGTCCCACAAGTCTCGTTGAAGTAAAGTATCAATCACTTAACCGCGCAAGATATGAATGCTATTTATTCATGTAACATTCTCACATGTCGTCCCTCGATAATTAATGCAAGTTCTTCCAGCCATTTCGCTTTTTTGCTTTCAAGCCGAATCTGTATTCGATTCTGCGCCCTGAATTTTCCTCTTCAATAGTTCGTTCGTGCACCCAGGACAACCCTGTAACTTCATCAGTCGCCCCTGAACAATGTGAGTCCAGGTTCTTTTCTCGTCGTTCACGTTCCCTGACTTGCATTTGCATTTCAACAGGACTCGAGTCCAATCCAAATATGATACACTCAAGTGGTTTAGAAGGCACGCATACATTGATTCTCGGGAGCCTCGGAACAGGGTACTCGTACATCTCCCATTCGCATTCTCATCCTATCATGCTTCCTCCCAACCCGCCCAAACACAACCGCCTCCGGTAACGATGACCCCGCGAGCCGAGTCCGCCCGTGCACGCCACCAATGCGGGATCGGCGCCAGCTCATCCGCACCCTCATCTGCATCAGCCAACTTGACGCCGGCGTCGCGGCGCGTGGTGGAGCGGGCGGACATGACGCGCGCAGAGGTGTTAATAGCGAGGCCGCCCATTGTCTGCGAAGATTATATCAGTTATGATAAAGCGAGGATAGGGTATAAGCCGAGGAGCAGAGGTGCGGAGAGGGGGTGGAGAGCTGAAGGAGGATAGGAAGGAAGGCAGGGAAACGCACATAATGCACGACCGGCGCGATGATTGCGACGCAGAGGGGTCGGCGTTAATGATTTGGTGATGGACACTGCGAGGAAAGTCGTCAACATAGAGCGAGATGAATCGGGGAGATCGGGCTGTGGAGTGGAAAGCAATAATAAGGATAAGGCACGTCCTGCCCATAGGTCGCAAAAGTCGGGATATTCTTGAGCGGAATCCCAGTATCATCCATGAATGGGTACGGCTTCGTGAGGTTATTGGATCCTGCAAGAATACATCAGTTCCCGCAAGCCACATCCCAAGCAATGAATCCGAACAAAGGAACAAACGCGACTCACAATGCTGCCCCATCTCACCTCCCGCGCCCTCAACGCGCTGCATCGCGTCGCCGCCGGCAGCACGTCCCTCCTGTCCTTTCCACCTCCACGGAGCGGACGAATCGCACGCCGGGAGCGTCAAGCAGGAGCCCCGCGTGGAGCTGCGAGGACATCCGTCTGCAAGATGCCGCGGGGAATAAGTTTGTCGCGGCGGGTCCCGCGTGGTCAGCGAAGGACCTGAACCTGTGCGAGGTGCGCGACCTCGCGCACGGCGGCGCGCGCGCGCGGAGAGCGCAACGATGTGATACCTTAATCGTCATTGGATGAATGAATAAAAGGGAAGGAAAGATGAAGACGCATGCACCCGGTAGCACTGCTCGCTCCCCCATCCTTAGCACAAGCCGTATCGCGCCGCAATGCTCTCCATCTCCTCCCCTCTTTCCTCTCTTTGGCCACCTCGACCGAGCGGACGGGATGAATCGCGCCTTGTGCGAGTCGAGGGAATCGCGCCCCTTGCGAGTCGAGGAACCTGCACCTGCGTGAGGCCGCACACCGCTCGAGAGCGAGGGTGCGGGGAGGACAAGCGCAAGCGAGGTGTCGGCCGTCACCGGTTGCGTAGTCGCCGTTGGTCGTGGCGAGGGCGAGGCGGTCGGGGCGGTAGTGGGCGAGGAGGCCGTCCGGAGTGAGGGGAGGAAGAGGTGTAGCCGCTGTGTCGCGCATCGGCAGCGGATTCATAAATACAGGAGAGAAAGGGAGGACAGGGAAGGGAAGACGCACTCGGTAGCGACTCCCGCCGGCCCAGCACGATTGCGCTGCGTTCTCCTCCAATCAACGCACTACCAGCCCGCGCGTCCGGTTGCTCAGCGATCGCCGGGAGCGTCATCAGCATGCCGGTGACCGCCCAGCCGCGTCACGGTGCGTGCATGAGATGGTGTGCGCGAAACGACGGAGAGGTGCATTGACATTGAAGGTGTCCATCAGCGATGCGATGACGGAGCCGGGTTCGCTGCGGGGGCGTGGATGAGCTAGGGGCACGCGAGCCGGAGGCGGAGGCGACGGCGAGGTCACCGCCGACAAGGATGGTGCGTGTCGTTAGCCGAGGTGCTGAAGCGCCGAGAGCAAGAGCGAGCTTGCTGAGGAGTCGATCGCCATCGGAGTTGCCACAAACCCTGCGGCCGCCGGTCGGCGCGAGTCGGTCAAGTTGGGATCTAGAACGGTCAGAGGACGATCCGGGAACGATGATCCATGCTTCAAAACGGGAATGTGGAGAAGAGCAAAAAAGACGCGGCTTGCGGTGACAGCGTGACAAGACTCACGGGATTCCGGTGATATCGGCTTTCGCATCAACCGGCCGAGGGTTGAACAAGCTCATCATGTTCAACACGCGGGACTTATTCCGTCCAAGTAAGCACATTGTCGATTATTCGTATTATTGAAATTCTCTTCCAAATTGTCGGGGTTTGTGTGGTTTTTCCACAGCTTCCGCCACGCGTTCAGACCATGCATGGTCCATGGCCTATTTTGGCAACTCGAACTCGTCTGCTCTACCAATATCCTTGCGGAAGCGCTTGAATATATGCAGTTAAACGCGCCTGATGTTGACTGGGCCTTTCCAAATGAGAATGCTGCGTTCTCGAAGGCTTCCGAGCGGGATTATTGCGCTTCGTAGGCCCGTCGCATGGTTGATGCCGTTAATTGCTGTTAGGCTCCGGCCTCGAAATGGACTCACGAGTTGCAGCTCGGAGTCACGACATATTTGAACCAGAAGCTGTTCATGCTTCTTTCCTCATTCTTTTACGTTGATTTCCTTTCCATTGCAATCAAAAATTTAGTTCCTGGATTGCGTTCCTTCCGAGGATCAACATCTTGATTGTTGCTTGTTAACTTCCCCCCTGCTGAATCACCGACCTTTCTTCAGCTCATTTTGATCGCGTGTTTCGACCGTCGGGAGAACCTCAGCCTGTGTCGATTTTATTAATGCTGCAATTCCTTGGAGATTACTCCTGTTACTTGTCATAAATATATGTAGTGCTGTCAACAAGCATGCTCGAGATCACCGAGCTTTCTAACCACTTGCTTTTCTCTCTCGAGTACGTCTCATTCGAGTCCCGGCTCCTTCTCGGATAAATACCTATCCTGAACTCAATTTCACACTCTGCCTGGCATAGACTGACCCGACTGATTCTCTAGCCTTTTTCATTGTTGTTGTCTTCTTGATCTTTCCTATTGCTCACTCACTTGAGCATCTGAAAATGACTGCACATTGCTGCATTTCCCCCCTTTTCTGGCACTCTGCTCATACCAAGGCTATTCAAGTATTTTACATTTTCTTCCATGTTGTACTTTGTTTGTCAGGTTAACCAATCTACCTGGCTTTAGACACAGAAACCAAAAAAATTCTAGAGCATTGAATTCACTCATGTACATCTCAATTTGACATTAAAAACAAAGCGTGTTTAGTCGTGGAAGCTTGGGATGGTGGTGATTTGTTGGCTGTGAACATTCCTTCTGAGCATTGAATACGCACCTGGCAATCAATTGTTCCATGGCTACGGCCGAAGCGAAGCAGAGGCTGGTTTCTAATTTCAGGCAAGGTAAATTTCCGGTCAGAGGGTGAACTTAGTCTGGGAGGGAAGATTCAAACCTGTTGCATAAGAGATTTCAGTTTGGAGTGGATGCGAAGATGGAAAGATTTTACTATTGATTTATTTACATACGCAGCACTCAGGTAAAGTTGGAAAGCACACTTCGGCAGGTTGTTGCAATGCATGATGCCTTCCATTGTCCCACCTCCTGTGCATGCAGAGTTCAACACCATGACAAGGCAGCTGCTGAAAAATCCAGAAATGTTTCCAGTTGGAGTTGCAGGTGGTGTCAGCAGTTGAGGGAATTATGGGTGGAGTTTGAAGATTGTCTGCTTTACTGTCAATGAATGCTGGGGGGTGGTGTTTGGCACAGACCGGGAACTGGTCTTTCGAATCCCTGAGGACAACATTGCTTGATTTGCAGACACTAGATAGATGTGATCTTGATACTAACTTTCACAAGCTTGAATTTGCAGAAGCCTGAGCAAATTGTTGGGGTAAGATCTAAATGAATTTCACAATTTTCCAAAGTGGAGTCAGTGCAGGAGTTCATGTTTAGCTACAGTCTGTTTTGATATCAAATAAGTATCCATGTGAATTGCCTGCATAGAAACCAATTTTTGATTCACATGATAAATATTCACAGTGGAAAGTATATCATACAAGAGCAGTATTTAAATCCCAGAATCTCCGGTGCTTTCCAGTGCTTTCTCCTTGCTCTTCTGACAACGCTTCCACATCACTTCAGGAGCTTCTTGAGCTCTGCAGCCTCTGCTTCTTTACCCAGACCATGATATGTGTCGATGAGATTTTGCATTACACACCGTGTTCCCAGATGATCATCTCCGAAAAGCACCCTCCGCTTCTCTAGGGCAATAACTTGCATTGCTTCAGCCTCAGCAAAGCGCCCCATGCAGTAATATGTGTATCCCAGATTATTCATAGCTTTCAATGTATCTGAATGATCCTCGCCAAAAATCTTTTTCTGCTTTTCCAAGACCACAACTTTCAACTTTTCAGCCTCATTGAAATGGCCCAGGGCATCATATGTAATTGCAAGAGAATGCATTGCATCAAGAGTTTTGGGATGGTCATCACCAGCAAGCTGTTTCCACTTTTTAACAGCTACAATATGCAGCTTTGCAGCTTCTTCAAATTGCTTAAGGTCATGATATGTTAATCCAAGGTTGAGCATGGCATCAAGAGTTTCAAGATGATCATCACCAAGGAGCCTTCTCCGTTTCTCTAGCACTATAACTTTCAGCTTCTCAGCATCTTCAAATCTGCCAAGGTCATGATATGTGGCAGCCAGATTATTCATAGCCACCACAGTGTCTAAGTTGTCCTCACCCAGAAGCCTTCTCCATTTCTCCAGCACATCAACTTGCAACTTTTCAGCTTCCTCAAATTGACCAAATCTGCGATATGTGTCTGCAAGGTTGTTTATGGCCATCAGGGTGGTTAAGCCATCCTCTCCATGGAGTTTTCTGCAGTTCGCTACCTCAATGATCTGAAGTTCTTTTGCCTCAGCATGCCGTCCAGCATAAGCATATAGATTTGCATGCTGCCATCTGAAATTGGTTGGGAAAACTTTGATCAAGGAGTCAACATGAGAAACTAATCTCAAACTTGCAAGTGCCAAATCATGCTCTGGGATTTCCCAGATGGACCAACCCAATATGTCATCCATACACGAATGATACAACTCTGCTTCTGCAAGTGTTGTCCCAGTCCAGCTGTGTACCAAGGGATGGATGGAAAAGGTTTTTCTCTCTGGGTGAAAGTCAAGAAGAGAATATGCTCTGATTTCATTGGTGACTTTCAGAAAGGAGTATGAATCCCATTTCCCATTTGCCCCTACAAAGTGCATAAGGAATTCTCTTGACATGGGAATTTTATTCTTTGGTGCCTCAGGTTGAGTGCTTGGAAATGCAACACTCTTGAACTTGGATTTGAGTCTCTCTAGTTTCTTTGGTTTGTGCTGAGGTGTGGACTGAGGTGGTTCAGGTAATTGCAGCATATGATTTGTTGCTCTGCTGAAAATATCTTTGGAGATATCATCCCAATGGATGAATGAACAAATCCGAAGAAACATTGCAGCTACAGGACTGAGCTTTTTAAAGCTCATTTCCCAGGTTGCATAGACTGCCCATGCATAGTCATCATGCTGCTGGGTTGATTTTCTCTTCAGCAGTTCTGTGTGATTTTCCAAGAATAGGTTCAAATATGTGTCCAGAGTTCCTGTTTCTGCAATGAATGCCCCTGCTTGGACAATTGCCAGAGGAAGATACCACAGTGCCTGGAGAATATTACACAAATTGCATTGGTGCCCCATCAAAGCTTACCTTGACAATATCCCTTGCCAGAAGTTGGTTATATGCTGATACCTCTTCCCGGCTGCTCTTCAGTAGCAAAGCTACAGCATCTGACTCCTCCATATCAGACACCTGAGAATTTCCCCCATAGACTCGGAGATTAGGATTGCGGGATGTAATGATAATGCTCCCATGGTTGCATCTTGGGAAAAACTGGTTGAGGTTGACCTTGGGATCATCAGCATTATCAAAGAAGAGCAGCCAGTTGTCATGTTTGCTGGCCAGCCATTTCAGGGCATCCTGTGAGCCAGCTTGCTCTGCAGTAGTGATATTCTTCAGACTGTTTTGAATAGTCTCAATTGTGCTTGCATCCAGGAAGAATTGATCAGTAAAACTATTCCAAAATAAGTCAGTCACTATCACAGAACATGATTTAATGAACCTACCAAGTTGACTCCCCAATGAATTTGAGTGCAATCTGTGTCTTTCCAGCACCACCAAGTCCATATAGCACATAGATTTTCTGTTTCCAGGTATCTTGAGCAAAGAAACCATGCATGGCATCCAAAATGGTTTGCCGCCCATGAAATATTCTTGATGGAGGAGGACAATGATTCACGGCTTGAGAACCTTGTGCTGCAGCAGAACTAGTACCAGCATGGTGCACAGTATTCATGGTGAGATGTTTTGCCTTGATTTCATAATTGAAGGTTGGGCCTTCACCAGAACCTCCGCTGCCTCCATAATGACTGGCTTGGCCACCGGCACCTCCTTGACCACCTGAGGACATTCAGCAACGATCTCAGGATCACAATGAATCACCGCACCAGAGATGAATTGATTAATGGCTGTTTGGGCTGTGTTGTCTTCATGGTTCGAAGGCTGAGACTTCAATAGCTTCTGTTGTGCTCTGCCTCTCTTGAGAGAAGGCTGAGATGTGCTTGCATCAGGAGACCCCGCGGAGGACATGAGGGGAGAAGGAGAGATCGATTATCACTGCTGTCACTGTGACGATGTCAGTTCAAGAATAGACACTGACAGACATGTGCATGGGAACGGAGCTCGGTCCCAATAGGTAGACGCTTATTATTTATGTTATTTTCACTCACAAACCCGATGATCGTGATGAGCCGCTGTGCAGATGTGATGGTGGATGAGGCAGACGCAAAATTGGTTTACTCCAGAAACTGGATTCTTTTACCAGTCGGAGGTCGTACACCTAACCCGTCACATAATTCGATCGGAATATCCGGAGTTAAAGTGCTTCACCATCAATGCACGGGAGAAGCGGCGAGCACTAGGCAAGAGATCAATGTCCGGCTATTGCCGTGATGCTGCACCGCCGTGCCTCGCCCTTAAACCAGGAATAAATTCTTGAAGCCGCACACCCTCAATTTTCGACCGTCTGAAACTCTCGCTTTTTCAGAAATCAAAGACTAGTCTATTGGCCGAATATTCCGGGGAAACGGATAACTCCTACAAGTACAAATCAATTACCAACAGGTCCTTGACGCATGCAGACTTCTGTAGGTTCGAAAAAAACCTCCACCTCGTAATTCATCGACCTGTAGCAACTATTCGGGTTCGACTCTGAATCGCCCTATACATGAGTCGAAGATACCGGGACGGTCAACGAAACATTTGGCAATGGGTAAACAGAAGAACAGGATATTAGAATTTATAGATATCATCGCTTATTTCGTTCCAGGATACATTGTTCCTGCGCCACGAACAAAAGATCTTTCAATTCATTGATACCCTCAACCCGCGGAACCAGATCAAAAATAATTATTTGCCTCTGGCCATCATCGCACTCTGTACAGGCTCGTGCTCATCGACGTCACTGTCGCGAATGCCATACAATGTGATCTCTTTGGCTGAACCGCACGAGCCAAAGATGACACCACACGCATGGCCAGG
>JACAZH010000114.1:0-56562 GCA_014462675.1 Mycena sanguinolenta | reverse complement strand
GTTGCTTTCCGTCCCGATTATGTTCCACTTTTCCCGTAAACGCGTAAACACTTACGCCAAACGATTGATCGTTTTTACCGGTTGTCAGTGACTGTCACCCACACAAATTCCTGGCAGCCGATTGCCAGCCACTCGTTTCTCGTCTTTCGCTCGTACCCCTACCATCCTCAACATTCCAACATGAATACTCCCATTCAAATCCTCACGGTCCTCTAGGTTTATTTTGGAGCCTGGCTGTCGCGGTTGCTGGCCACGTTCAACATGAAGACCAGAAGTTCCTCGTTGGTCGTAGTGAATGAGAATCTCTTCTCATCTCGAGCGCGCGTTGATCGAGTCTTTACTCGTAGACTTTGCCGATGACAAAGAGACTGCTGCGTCTCATGGGCCCAGCAAAGCCCAGATACCGCGACCGGTTCGCGTTTTTATGCTGGCTTCGCTCTATGTTGCTCATATGGATTCCCAGAAATCTGGAATCTCGACTCCCACCCCTTTCTCCGAACTAGGATCTGCCCCGACTGACGAGTGTACCGGAGATGACCCCCGCCGCCGACTTCGACTTCGACACTCTCCGTTCCCTCCCATCCCTCTTCTGAACCCCGCCCTTTGATCGAAACTCCCGCCTATATTCCCTGCAAGCAGGGTTTCGGCTCCCCGACCGACATTTATTACGACCTTTGCCTGTTCGGAGACATCACCACTTTCCGACACGTCCAAGAGGGAAGAGGAATGAAGCTAACAGAAGTCACGCCCTTGAAGACCGTCAAGTCCAAAAGTCTGCTCACAGTCGAACTCGCCCGGCCATATAACCAAGCAGTTGCTCGTCCAAGACCACTCCACGGCGCTTACGTCTCCCGTCGTTAGACTGTCTTCTCATCAATTTACCCCCCACCCTCCTTTATTCACGGTCTCTCCTACTCCCGTTACTCGACCTGAGCCTACCATCAAGATCTCCACGTCGGTTCAGTCTCCTCCCGCCAGACTCGTTGCTTCGGTCATCAACGCCGCACCGATAGCTCGATTTCCTCCCCTCCACAAACTCTCTACCTCGGCTCGACCTACTCTCGTCCCTCGAACCTCTCCTCTTACAGCTCTTCCCGCTCCCGCTGTCGTCGACACAACCCTTGCTCCAGGCTCCAAGGAATGGAGCACTTCCAAAGCCGCCGTCATTGCGCCGTGGAACCGGCAAGTGCGGACCTCTGGGCGTCACCGCTCTTTTCCAGTCCCTCCTCCTCCTCCTTGTCCGAACCCCGTCCCCGCTCCCGCTGACGAGTCGTAGAAGCGGTATTTGAGGCCTCCCGTCCTCGTCTCTGCCTACGCGCCACGCTCTAGCCTCGACGACTGTCTTTCGGCACTCTTCAAGCAAGCGGAAGACACTATCAACGCGCTCAACGAGGAGCGCAGTATCACCGGTAAGGACATCAAAGAAGGCATAACGGGCCGGAAGTTCAGCGCCGTCGCACTCGAGGAGGGGCGAAATGTCTTTATTATCTAGGAAGATGAGGAGAAAGCGGAAGAAATCGTGACAACGGCGCCGCGCAACGTGCAAGACCCCGCGGTATGTTGGCGCCTCTTCTCCCGTTCCAACGACACCAACGACTCGATCGTCTGAGTATCTTCCTCCCGCCTATCTTTGCGCTATATTCATAAAATCCAAAAGCACGGAGCTCTCGTAAATGTATGAAAATGTATACTAAAAAAATAAAAATAAATAAAAAGGATGTACGTGGGACCTTGTACTTCAAAACTCAGAAACTCACGGCGTTTTTTACCGCTACTCATGTACCGGAAGGAGGCGGATCTCGCACCAAGACACGAGCTCGAATTTGACGCGGCTACCGACTCTGCGGTATTCAAGCATGTTGAGACGCCGCTCGAGGTCGTTGCTACCCAATTACGCGCTTATGTGTATTGCACGATTTCAGAAAAGAGAAAGGTAAATCCTGCGCCTGAGACCTCCGTTATGCGCGTCTTGTTCAAGTTATAGGTATTCGGTCGACTCGTACCCCGAAGTGAGCCCAGGGTCGTGGGGATCGACGACAGCAAGAAGTGCGTCGAACATACGGCTGAAGAAAGCTGCTCGACGGAGGACGATTGCGACGAACTGTAAGAAACCTCATCGATGGTATGGGAGGTAGACACTGAATCACCATAAAAGCCAGTCCAGTCCATTTGAAGCAGGCAGAGGCAACAGCCCCCACAAATAAAACGGGATGGCTTGATTTTCGTACTCTGCTCGTCGCACCTCTCGTTGCACAGCAAGCAAGACCACACAGTACTCATCCAACAGCCAAATAAGGAAATTTCGGTGAACTTCGCCAAATGCGAACAGGTTCCAATCAACGCGAGTGAAACAAACACAAAGACATGTTATTCGCGACATTTAACACGAGACAGCCGGGTACAGAAGAAGCAATACAATCGCCAAAAATATCCATGGACAACCGTTCGTTATTTGGCATCCACCACTCAAGCGGTGATGGGGATGCAGTTAATGGCAATGAGCCCACCTGAAAGAAATTATTAGCAAGTTATAGGCACGAGATCGTATGGAGTGCATACCCCATTCTTGGTCGGGGGCATCGCAGGTGACGGAGGTGCCACCGCTAGAGGAACATTTGAGATTCCGAGCTGTTCTAAAACGAGTAGACTGCCTACCAGTTGTTGCCGAGGACAGTAATGGGGCTGCAGCTCAAGCCGATGGGGACATTGAGGCCGGTGAGATCGAGGCCGAGGAGAGCAGCGACGGCAGAGGCAGCAGCACTGCTAGACGGCACGACACTGTTGCAGCACTGGTTAGAGGTCGGGGGTGGTGACCGGGGGAGTGGTGTTCGGGATGGCGGCAGCAAGGGTCTGCAACGACGGTCAAAGTCAATTATCAGGATTGCAGCACATCGAGGATGGGGTGCGTACAATGAACACAGCGGTGGCAAAGAGCTTAGAGAACATGTTTGTTTGAGAGCCTGAACTACAGAGGAATGTGTTCGAGTGAGGAATGAGAGAGAATAAAAGGCTCTTTTATAGGTTTGCGACATTGCATTTCCCGCGATTGCGGAGGACATTCAAGAATTAAGACACAGGCACTCAGTCGCGCATAGTGGTAATGGTGGAGCAGTGGAGCCGTTCGACAAGAGACAACGATGAAAATGTCGGTTGGGCGGTTCAGCAACAGAGGGAGTGAATTGAGGTCTGTTGTGCATTCCCAGGCGCGACAGAGAAGTCCGGGGAACGAGGCGATCCGTGGAGTACGTACATGACAGGATGAATGTTTTGGTCCCGCAAACCCCGGGTGTGTTCGTAATGAAATAACGCGAAACTAGCGAGGAACGGTGGATTTGCGAACGGATTTCGCACATCAGATCGAGAGACGAGCTTCTCAACAGCGATGCTCACTTTTTTTCCTCTTTTCCAGCAGGAAAGAGACTTGCGGGGGGCCTCTAGGACGAGAAAACTAATTCTCGACGTCATTGACAATGGTCTGACATTGTTAGCACAAATCAGCCATCACTGGTCGGAGTGCGGGGACAAAGCGCACCTCGAACGATGGTAACGATACATATCCGAATCGTCGACGTCACTGACGAGTTGGTGAGCGCGGACTGTACCTGCAGAGCATGCTTTGAGTGGAGCAACGCAGAATATGGACAAATTGTCGATAAGGTTTAGAGTCGCCTTCCATTAATGTCGTACGAAACATAAATCTTCTCGCCAAAGTCGTGGTCCAATCTCCGCGGCAAAGAGATGAAATGAAAAGAACATATGTAAAGCGTGGAGTAGCCGTCCTCGAAATATATGCATCGGACATCCAGGAGGCTCCGAGTCTACAACAAGCTCATGACATCGGTCTGTGAACGCCGAAAAACTCAGGCTGTCGTGTCTAGAGCCCGAGAGTCCGAACATAGGGAGTGGAATTGTAAGACGAGAGTAACACTGCCACATTTAGCCTAATTTGGCCATCATATTTGTTTGCGCGTGACATGTTCTTTTCTCTTCCAATCAGTGCTCGAAGCCCTGGGCCTAAGTCGGAGGTGCCCGGCTGTACTATCACGTACGGTTTTGCAGCGAAATTTGGTTCAGCGGGCTGAATTACGGGAGTGATGGCGAGCAGATCTTACCGCGGTACCACCTTGTAACCACCTACACCACTTGGGCTGTCATATCTGACCGCGAACTCGCTCACCTGGACTCTGGACTGGCGGTCGTATCTGACCGCCAATACCGACTTTCATTCTGGCGGTTGGATCGCACCGCCGACACGAACTCTTGTTCTGGCAATCAGATCACACCGCGAATTCTCGCACTTATTCTGGCGGACATATCTGACCGCGAACTCGTCTGCCTGGACTGGCGGCTGGATCTGACCGCCAGAGCGAGAGTCAGTGTTGGCGGTCAGATCACACCGCTAACTCTCACATTTATTCTGGCGGTCATATCTGACCGCGAATTCACTCGCCCGGACTGGCGGTCGTATCTGACCGCCAATACCGACTTTCATTCTGGCGGTTGGATCGCACCGCCGACACGAACTCTTGTTCTGGCAATTAGATCACACCGCGAACTCTCACATTTATTCTGGCGGTCATATCTGACTGCCACCACTGGCTCTTGTTCTGGTGGTCGGATTCAACCGCCAATATGCTGTTTTGAACTGGCGGTCATATCTGACCGCGCACTCGTACTGGCGGTTGGATTGCACTGTTGGCAGAGTTCCTTTTCTTATAGTCCATAGCATACTTAGCAATGGCTTAAGGATGCTCAAAGACTCATACCTACTTATCATGATAAGGAGAAGTTGGAATAAAGAAAACATGTTTTATTTTGAAAATGTACGGGTGCATAATAGAATACAGTATTGATTGTTTTTCTACTTGAGAGTATGTATGAACTCAGCAAAGCTCCTACTCGTCCTGGCAATTAGCAAAGTTGGATGGTGTCGATGCTGCTTGATGAATGAGAGTGAGAGATATGAGCTGAACAAGAGCTGAATGGTTCAGATATAATCAGAATAGTTGATAGACATGACCGCGAGAACGCCAAAGACATCTGCTATGCGCACCTTTTGGACGGTCGCATAGCGTTTATACCATCACATAGCATTGCATAGTTGTGTAGCATCGCACGAAGACAGTTTGGGCACCAGGATTTAGAGATGCACCAATTTTGCAGCTGCATTGTTGGAATAATATAGAACTATTGGAAGAAAACATGAAAGTCGGCCCAAACCCTGCACGCGCGAGTTAGCGAAGACAATTGGTCAGACCAGGGTGTTTCCCAATTGAGTGGTATGCTTGCATTGAAAGAAACCAGATGACGGGGCATGCATGTCGGAATTTGTTTGGCAGAACCAACAGGCAAGTCATGTTCGCGAAGCACTTGAACTAAAGAGCAGGGAGAGTGCAGATACATTACAGAGTAATCTGAGAACACCGAGAGAGCTTAGAAAGTTGAAGAGCACAATCAAGGCTTGGATACGGGTGGTAATGAGCCTAGTTGAACAAAGTAGAAACGGTGAAGTCTGCTGTCTGCAAACGAGCTGTTTCTTGATTTTCTTCCTCAATTCTGAATGTGAATGAGAGGACGAGAGGTCTGGTGTGGTATTAGAACCTGATTCCAGCAATATTGAAGTACCAGGATGACGATGCGCCTCTGCGGCGCCCTCTGGAATTTGGCGTACCGAGGCCGAATTGTGGTCTTATCCCGTACTTCCTGGGAGTATTTCCACTGAAACCAAGCGTGAACTACATCCTAGCAGCTTTATCTATCGTATTGTCGCGGAATTTGAGGTGGGAAAAATGTTTGACTTTCGATGGTGGTGGTCGAGTTCAAGAATGCTACGTAAACATGGACCATCTTTCGTGCCACATTGGAACGAAAGGTACTGTATGTCATGCATTTCTGCTCGAAATTTGCAAAAATATTCCAGAATGAAGCCAGGCATACTAAATATGCATTCCGTATTTTAGAAGTTCAAGAATTGAATAGTTCATCGAGTACCAAGTAGTACAAGTACGAATATGGCCGTAACGAGTTCGTGATAAGGCCGTAACGAGTTCGCGACTCAGTTGACTTCTTTCAATGACTTGGAGGGGCAATTGTGGCTCAAATTGCGGAAGAATCCTGTTCCTGACATTCAAATCAACTGAACCGAGTAGCGTAGATGAGCTGGAAAGCATTGCACAGACCAATTCGTCCAGTAATTTCTCATTGAAACTCAAGTTTTGCTCACTGGGTCACAAAATACTCTCCAGCTGTTTTCCTCGAGGCTCCTTGTGATGTGGATCGATCCCTGACTCACCTAGACCGGTTCGTGCAGCAATGAATACGGGGGTAGCGAATTCTGTTATATTCGAAAGTCTGGATAACACTGGGTAATTATTTACTTCACTTCCTGAGAGTCCACCTATGGATATAGAATCAGCTATGTCCAAGTTGGATCAATGAGAAACCAGCAATACCTGCATGAGAAAAGAGAAAAGAAGAGAAAGTCGAAGTAAATTAGTTATTTGTGTTGGCGGTGTGATCCTGCCGCTAGTCGAAGCGACAGCATTGGCGGTGCGATCTTACCGCAGGTGGAGGTGAAGGGGTCGGCGGTACGATCCCACCGCCAGTGGAAGTGAGTGCGGCGGCGGCGTGATTCAACCGCCAGGTTAGGCGAAGCCGTTGGCCGTGTGATCTGACCGCGAGAATAGGTGTGGGCGCACGCGGTGTGATCCCACCACCAAGTGAGCGCGGCAGTGTGATTCTACCGTGAGGTCAACTGAGAGCGCGCGCTGTGTGATCTGACCGCCCGCTGAACATGTCGGCGGTGCGATCCTACCGCCGGTCAAGGTCAACATGCTGGTGGCTTGATTTTGCCGCCAGTCCAGTGAGCGAGTCGGCGGTGTGATCCCACTGCCAGTTGAAGTGAGCGCAGCGGCGGTGTGATTCAACCGCGAGGTCAAGTAACGCGTTGGCGGTGTGATATGACCGCAAAGGCAAGCCAACGAGGTGGCGGTTGGATATGACCGCGGGCTCAGCTTAACGTGTTGGCGGCGCGATCTGACCGCGAGAACAAGTGAGCGCGTTGGCGGTCAGATACGACCGCGCAGCCAGTGTGACGATTGGCGGCGATCTGACTACGAGAACAAGTGAGTGCGGTCACGGTCAGATTGGACCGCGAGTCCAAGTGAGCGCGTTGTGGTTAGATATGACCGCGGGACCAAGTGGGTGGAAAGTTGCCGGTCGGATTCAGGAGAAGCCAGCTTCATTCGCGGTCAGATATGACCGCCGGGATAGATGAGCGCGTTGGCGGCGCGTTCTGACCGCCTGAACAAGTGGGCACGTCGGCGGTGCGATCCGACCGTGTGAGCACAAGTGAGCTCGTTGGCGGTAAGATCTGACCGTGGGGACAGGCAAGCGCGTTCGCGGTGCGATCCGACTGCCAGGTCAAGTGAGCACGTCGGCGGTGCGTTCTGACCACCAGAACAGGTAGACGCGTCGGTGGTGCGATCTGACCGCCAGGCGCGGCGAATTAGGCGGCAGTGTGATTCTACCGCCGCTCGAAATGAGCACGACGGCGGTGAAATTTGACCGCGAGGACAGTCAGCGCGTTGGCGGTAGGATCTGACCGCGAGAATATGTGAGCCTGCTGGCGGTGTTATTCGACCGCGACGAAAGGGAACGCATTGGCGGTGGGATCTGACCGCGAGTACTCGAGAAGGGTTAGCGGTAAGATCTGATCGTCGGCATTGGAGATTGCAGCGGGCGTGTGATTTCAGCGGGCTGAACTTTGTTTGGCAGCGAGCCCGTACGTGATAATACAGCATAACATCTCACACTTATCCGAAGCCCTCAGCACCTATTCTTCTTTTCTCCAGCTGCTTTTCGTCCCGATTATCTTCCACTTCCCTGAACATCTCTTGCCGCGCCCAGCATCAACGACCCGCCTCGAAAGCACAAGCCGTGTGCCGCGTCCTAGGTCTTTGCCGCCACTCACGCCTCAAGTCTATCCGTCTTTCTCCTTTGATGTTCTTAAAAGCGACCCGTACGGCTCCTCCTGGGAATATATTGCATCTAGCCGTCCCCCTATGGTCCGCCGACGGACTGCTGTGCATCAACAGGCATTCTCATCATCGTCCGAGGCGGACGCGGTCATGGACGTCGGCATGATGGAGGAGGATGGCCCAGTATCCTCGCAACCTGAGGAATACATCGACAGTCTGTTGGCGAGCTAGGAGCGCCATCTGTCTTCGCTGTCTATGGCAGAAGCTGACCGTCACAGACCTTCTACCAAAGTTCGTGAGAGGCTGAGAGATGTTGAGGCGCATATTGGCAGGCTTCTTATCCAAATCCTCGACTCTCGGGATGCTAGACGTGCGGCTGAACTACTTTCAACGGACCGTGCCCAGTCTTTCGTGGATGCCATCCAGGATGTTCGGTTCTTTCCATTCTCTGTCGTATTTCTCTGACGTTGATGGTTAGGCACTGGATCGAGGGACGCTTCCAGATTCAACCTCCCGCTCAAAGGCCCGAAAACTAATGCAGGAAGTTTCCGAGGCGGTGGAACAGCTCCCATCTTCCCTTTTTATCCCTGGTGTGAACGACCGCGACGAGCATCCAATGTTCGGTGGCGGGTTCAGTGATGTCTACCAAGCCTCCTACCAGGGAAAGACGGCTGCACTCAAACGTCTCAGAACATTCACCGCGGATTCTACTCCGCACCGCACTCGTTTGACGAGTATCTCATCCAGGGGTAATTCCCCAAAGCTCATAGCTGTGTGACAGCAATTTTACAAAGAGGCGTTGGTATGGCAGGGCTCCGTCATCGCTTCATCCTTCCTTTGCTGGGCATTGATCGTTCAACGTTCACGCCGTCATTTTGCATGGTTTCACCGTGGATGAAGGCTGGAACTGTACTCAAGCATCTACGAGATCGCGGGCTTGGGGACGTGAATCGCTTGGTCGGTACTGCCCGTCGCCGTCAGTCAATGCTTTCCTCACGGCACACGCGACAGCTGTTTGAAATTGCGCAGGGACTCGGTTATCTTCATTCGATGAACGTCGTTCACGGCGACCTGCGTGGGACCAATATCCTCATTTCTGATGACGGGCACGCATGTCTCTCAGACTTCGGACTTGCAACGACGATCGATGATGCTGATTCGACGACGGCCGGGACCACATTCAGCCCAAATCGGGCGGGAAGTGTTCGATGGTTTGCGCCAGAGCTAATCGAACCGACCAGGTTTGGGTGCCCAAAATTCATACGGACAAAAGCGAGCGATGTGTACGCCTATGCCTGTGTCTGTCTAGAGGTATCTTTAACCTTGAAATCTCGAGAATCATTTCCTCATATTTTCGCAGCTATATACACGGAACCCACCGTTTGCCCATTTACGGGAGATTGCGGCCTCGCTCCGCGTTATTCAGGGCGAGCGACCTGAGCAGCCTCCGACCATATCAGATGCACTGTAGCAGGTGGTGACCACCGCCTGGGCACAGGATTTTCGTGCTCGACCCAGCATTCACAATATAGCCATTGCGTTGGAAGACATGTCATAATGGCATTCGTCTCACGCCAGGCTCGTTCATTCCCAAGAG
Source organism: Mycena sanguinolenta (assembly GCA_014462675.1). Classification (NCBI taxonomy): domain Eukaryota; kingdom Fungi; phylum Basidiomycota; class Agaricomycetes; order Agaricales; family Mycenaceae; genus Mycena; species Mycena sanguinolenta. The sequence continues at coordinate 46,986 of JACAZH010000114.1, read as the reverse complement.
CGGGTCCGTCCCGCTGCGCCATTGCCTTCACGACCTTTACACATCCAGCTCTCAACGCCGCAGACTACCATTATTTCTCCCTTGTCCTGGAATCCATCACACTGCTCTCGTGCTTTCTCGCTATGTGTTACCTCTGTACTTCATTGACCTCGCACTCATCCTTCCGACCTGAACCATAGCTCTTTAGAACTTTCCTTGCAATCCCTGTAGCCTGAACTAATATGTTACATGTTGTTTTATCGCCTGAAAAAAAGGAGGAAGGAAAGTTTCAATAAAAATGTTATGTAGTACTCCTCCCCGCCACAACCAAGACGTAAAATTTGACAGGCAGAAAAAGTGAACAGCCCATTCGAGGCAGACAGAGGCAACAGCCTGCAGAAAAGAAAAACCCGGGATGTCGTGAGTAAAGTTTCGTACTGGTATCTCGTTGCACGGCGGAAAAGCTGCACGCAAGCACGACCACACAAGACTCATCCAAAAGCCGAATAAGGAAATTTTGACGAAGTTCGCCAAATCCAAACAGCCTAGCGCTCCAATCAACACGAATAAAACAAACACAAAGGCATGTTATTCGCGACATTTAACACGAGACAGCCGTGTACAGAAGAAGCGATACAAAGAAGTCCAATCTCGTCAATGACTCAAAAATATTCATCGTTTCGAATGGCATTCAAGCGGTGATGGGGATGCAGTTGATGGCAATGAGCCCACCTGAAAAAAAAATATTAGCAAGTTATAGGCACAAGATCGTATGGAGCGCATACCCCATTCTTGGTCGGGGGCATCGCAGGTGACTGAGGTGCCACCGCTAGAAGAACATTTGAGATTCCGAACTGTTCTGAGACGAATAGACTGCCTACCAGTTGTTGCCGAGAACAGTGATGGGGCTGCAGCTCAACCCGACGGGGACATTGAGGCCGGTGAGATCGAGGCCGAGGAGAGCAGCGACGGCAGAGGCAGCAGCACTGCTAGACGGCACGACGCTGTTGCAGCACTGGTTAGAGGTCGGGGTGGTGACCGGGGGAGTGGTGTTCGGGATGGCGGCAGCAAGGGTCTGCAACGACAGTCAAGGTCAATTGTTAGGTTTGCAGCACATCGAAGATGGGGTGCGTACAATGAGCACAGAGGCGACAACAACAGAGAGCTTGGAAAACATGTTTGCTTGAGAGTTTGAACTACAGAGGAATGTGTTCGAGTGAGGAATGAGAGAGAATGAGAGGTTCTTTTATAGGTTTGCGACAATGCATTTCCCGCGATTGCACAGGACATTGAGACCACAGGCTCAGTCTTGCATAGTGGTAATGGTGGAGCAGTGGAGCCGTTCGACAAGAGACAACGATGAAAATGTCGGTTGAGGAGTTCAGCAACAGCGGGGGAGTGAATTGAGGTCCGTGGTGCATTCCCAGGCATGACAGAGAAGTCTGGGCAGCGAGGCGATCCGTGGAGTACGTACATGACAGGATGAATGTTTTGGTCCCGCAAATTCCGGGTGTGTTCGGAATGAAATAACGGGAAACTAGCAAGGAACGGCGGATTTGCGAACGACGGATTTTGAACAGCAGATCGAGAGACGAGCTTCTCAACAGCGATGCTGATTTTTTCCCTCTTTTCCAGCAGGAAAGAGACTTGCGGGGGGCCTCTGGGACGTGAAAACCAATTCTCGACGTCATTGCAAAAAACCGCAATTGCGACTAATAGCGACGTCGGCAAACCCAATGGCGGCCGAGCGGCGTTCTCGTAGCGAGTTTCGAGTAATGATCTGCAGGTCAAACCGGAAGGGTCGGTCCGAAAGTCGATTTGTTGTTTCGCGGGGTTCACTGGCCACCAGGCAGCTGCAGTGAACGGAGTAATCATAAGTCTGTTCGAATGCAAAAGCCCTGAAACCAAGCAGATTGCAGAAGAAGGATCCATGAAATCTGTTTTATTTTCAAGCAACGCCATTGGACTTTTGCTGCAGTCACTTGAGTATCCGCAAATGGTGATGAGTTCCGCGCTCGCATACACTCTCGCACAACTCTCGCATATCACTGGCATGCTCGAACTTAGTTGGCAAGAACACAAAACCCGGGCCGGCCAGTTCAAACCGTGAAAGTGTCACCAGAATTGTAAGGGCTGACCGGTACCGTCAAGAATTCTATGTATATGCCAGACTCGGAGACTGCCGGAGCAAAGCAGCAGAGCGAAGGAAGCAACAATGCAAAGCCAGCTCGAAGTACAAGCGAGATTGCGTGACAGTACTGTTTTACTGATGAGAACAGCAGTAGGCACTTTCCAGAGCATTGAGCCAGCTAGCCTGTAGAGGAAATTGTTGAGCCAGAAGGGTGTAAAGTAACGTAATGAGTAACGTGACTGAACCAAACAGTTGCACGCGGACCCTTGTTGAACATCAAGTGAACATTTTGTCTTTCCCTCCACCACCATGTACACTTCGCCTCGGCCTCCAGTCGCGTCTCCTGCGTCCCGCTATACATCCCCGGCGTTCTCTTCGCGCTACTCGTCACCGGTGGTCGCATCGCGTTATACTTCCCCCAATACCCCGTCTACCCCGTCGTCCTATGCACCTGCTACCCCCGAAAATTACCGCATGAAACGGCTCAGTTTCTCTCCAGAGGTCCTCAAAGCAGATGCTACCCGTAATTGGCGTTCTAGAGCGTCGCAGAACGGCATTCGCGTCGAGGATGACGAGGAAGAAGTCGTCAGCAACGCGTCGTTTGATGCTCGCGACGCGTCGTTTGACGCGCCTCTATTACCTCCATTTCTCACTGCACCGCGTCGCCGCGCTCTGTCTTACGCGTCCGAGAACCTGCCGCACACCCCGCCCCGTAACCCGCACATCGCAGCTCACCTTCGCCTCAAGGGCAGCGTTACCGCACCAGCACACGAGCGACGCGCGTTTGGAATCAAATCCAACCTGCCTAACGTAGATGAAGACGAACTCTTCGTCGAACCTCAGCAGCCTCCATCTCAGACCCATTGCTCTTCGTGCGCCGTCGCGTCCAAACAGCTCGCGTTGTTAAGTCCATGCACCCACGCCCTCTGTCCCTCATGTCTTACCTCCGCCCTCAACATCGTCGACCAGCTCTCCATGCACTGTGTCGTCTGCCGCGCGACCGTCGCCACCTTTGGTCTCGTCCGCGCACCTCCGTCTCCCGCCCTCGACGAAAGCTTCATGCTCCCCTTCTCCCCGCCGTCCTCACCCTCCGCCAACGAGGACCCCGACCCGGTCGTACTGCGGATCGACAATGTCCCCTGGGACATCACCCCACCCGCCATCCTCGCCTTCCTCGGTGTGTCCGCCGCCTCCGGCGCCCCGCGCACACGTCCTGCTCGACCGCCTCGGCAAGACGCTCTCCCACGCGTTCGTCGAGCTCCCCACCGAGGCCGTCGCACGTTCTGTCCTCCGCGGCGAGCACCGCGCCGCACCCGTTCTCGGCACCGGCCGCCGCGCTCGCGCAGTCACCCTCACGCGCTCCTCGCAGTCCGCGCTCATGGCTGCAATCTTCCCGAACTGGGCTGGTGCCTTCGACGGACCCGAGGGCGCTCCCTCCCTCGTCGGCGTCGCCGGCCCATCTCTCCCAGGGGCGCTTGAGGGCGGGCTGATGCGCGAGAGCGAGCTGACGGATTTGTTGTATCTGATGCGCACGCAAGACAACGGTGCACGCTTCGTCAAGGTGCCGGGACTGCCGTTCTACGCGCTAGTGAGCATACTGGCGAAATTCCCCACGGACCGCGATAGTCGGGTGTTCTGGGGCGCGGGGCTGCGCGATTTGTTGTACGACGTGACGTATGCGGCGATCCAGGTCCTCCGCGCGCGCACCACTGCCAACGAAGACAGCGCGCTCGTCCGGGAGCTCGTGCGCACGGCCCTTGGGTGCCAGGGTGAGCGCCGTGTTCTCTTCATTTCATCCGAGCGCGTGCTGATATACTCTTCTTCCAGCGTTCACGGAGCAGCAGTTGCGCGGGCTGTCCGAGTTCGATACGCCGTCGCCGCCGCGGGAGCGATGCCGACACGGACGAAGCGGAGTTCCACGCGCGCCAGCATGAGCCGCCGCAGCAGCAGTGCCACGCGTACGCTCCGCCCGCGTCGCCCATCCGCTCGTACGAGCCCCTCCTCGCTTTTGGGCCACCGTCCCCGCCTGCCCTGCAGCCCGCCTCTATCCCTACCTCTGATTCCAACAACTCCACTTCGACGACACAGGAGCCGGACATGAAAGACGCGACGACGCGCATGAGCGAGCTGGCGCGCGAGTTTGGGGTGGAGCGCGAGCTCGTGGAGGCCCTGGTGCTGCGTCTAGGGATTAGTGGTCCCGCTGCGTCTGCTGCGTGAAGCTGCTCTCGCCTTCGTCCTCCCTTGTGCCCTCACCTCCCCTGCATATGCCCCAGACTTCGTCCCACTCGACTCTACTCTATTACCATTCTGTTCTACGTTACGCCCCTATGAACCAACAAACGATGCATACGTATGTACTAAAAGCTCTCGCACTGCACTCCCGTCTCGTCTCGCTGTCGTACTTCTCTCACGCACGCATGCCTTCATGCCTTCTGTCTCGTCTCCTCCTTCATATGTACTTCTCTCCCGTCTCGTCCCATGATCACGACGCACATACTCGTATTCATGCTTACCGTAAAATACACATAGGATGGAATCGGATGCTAGCTCGTTCGTTTGTCCAGGAACTATTGACAATGAATTTTACTTTGAATTCGTTGTTCGACAGACCGAGGGTAACGAGAACAGGGGCGCGACGGTCGCGATCACATGAGTGACAACCGTGTCGCGTTCTCTTCCTGAGAAACCCTGAGAAACCACACACAGGAAATCGATGAAATTCGTTCTGCAACCACAATGTGACGAGCCAACTGACCTCGAGTCGGAGTGCCGCGCGGAGTGATTCTCCCACGAAGCTTCATCCGATTACATACATAGGGGCCACCGTTGTGCAGCGATCTCCGCATCGAACTCAGCAGCGTATGGATCTCGAATTGAAAAATGTCCATGTCCTTGTCACTGGTTACCCATTCTAATCCCACCCCGAGTGTCGGGCTGACCAGTGTCTCTAGGCGCGAGCGGCGGAATCGGCCTCGAAACGACGCGTCTATTTCTCGGTCTGTCGAAGTCCACTAATGGGTTAGTTCAATGGCAGACCATGTCCATTCACAGAACAAGGCGCGAAAGTAACCGCCCACTACAACACCATTGCCTCCACGCTCGATCCTCTAATTGCAGAATTCGGGTCCAAGCAGATAGTCGCTGCGCAAGCGAATCTGACCGCCGAACACGACGTCGCGCGGCTGTTTGCAGAAAGCACCGCGGCGCTGGGGCCTGTGCAAGTCGTGATCATAAACCACGGGATATGGCCCACTGAGGACGTGCCCGTGGCGCAGATGACGCTCACGCGGTGGAAAACGACACTTGACACGAATCTCACGGGCGCGTTTCTCGTCGCGAGAGAGTACCTACGGCAGCTGGAGACGGCGCCAGCGGTTTTGAAAGAGAAGGCATCGATATGCTTTGTGGGTTCGACGTCGGGCAAGTATGGAGAGGCGGGGCATGCGGATTATGCTGCGAGCAAGAGTGGTGAGTGCAGAGTCATGTGTTATTGGTGTGTTAATGATGGCGGAATCAGCGCTGGCGTATGGATTCACGCTTTCGTTGAAGAATGAGATCGTGAAGATCGCACCGAAGGGGAGAGTAAACTGTGTCTCTCCGGGATGGGTGAGAACTGCCATGGCGGAAGAGGCCCTGAAGGATCCTCTCATTGTATATCGCGCGCTCGCAACGTATGATTTCAAGCTCAATTATCCGCCCCAAATCTCAGTATTATTCACTAGAACCCCGCTGAAGAAGGTCGCAATACCCTCGGACGTCGCGACACAAATCGTTGTCCTCTCGTCGACAAAGCTCTCAGGTCACGTAACTGGACATACCTTAATGGTTGAAGGAGGGATGGAAGGTGACTTGCTTGACTAAATTTGCATTAGAAACCACTGAGGTTGTGATCTCAAAGGACGCCTATTAAACCGAAATACCGAGCAAGGACTTGAAGCGTATTAATTACCCTTGTTCTTTTGGTGCAAGTCAATATTGTACGATATAGTTGCCATACAAGGGCTCTGTGACATTGAAATGCAGAGCGCTCGAAAATTTCCATACACTTCCAAAAGCGTTTTGGATCCCAAAAAGGAAATGGCGCAGATCGTACGTAATTTTGTGACTCAGAAAAGTCTCTCGTGTTTTCTCCAAGCGGTCCACTCGATTCTGGAGTGCCGCCGGCGTTCCGCTTGAGATCGAGTCACAGTGGATCGACGTTTTCATTGGTACAAAGGGACAACTTGAAGACAGATCGCTCTCATCTTATTAAACATTTCTGTGCCATGGACCTTGAGCTAGATAATGTGCATGTTCTGATCACTGGTTCGATTTTCTCTTGCTGCCGCGCGTCTTTGAGTTACTGAATTCGTTGCCAGGTGCCAGTGGAGGAATTGGCCTCGAAACGACCCGCTTGTTTCTCAGTAAGTTTGAGTATCGACTTGACAGAGCAACTTCATCCCAATGCAACGAATTGTAGAACAGGGCGCAAAAAGTAACGGCTCACTACAACAGCAACGCTGCCAGTTTGAATGCCTTGATCGCAGAATTCGGCTCCGACAAGATCCTTGCTGCACAAGCCAATCTTTCGGCTGAAGACGACGTCATGCGCATGTTCTCCGAGGCGTCAAACAGTGCACTAGGGATTGTACAAATTCTCGTCATCAACCATGCTATTTCACCTCCAGAAGATGACTCGGTGCTGAATATGACGCTTGAGCGATGGCGGAATACTATCGATACGAACCTTACAGCGTCCTTCCTGGTTTCAAGAGAGTATCTCAGGCGTCTGGAGTCTGCCTCCGATGAACTAAAGGCGAAAGCTGCCATAGTGTTCGTCGGATCGACTGCTGGGAAGTACGGCGAAGCCGGACATGCTGACTACGCCGCCAGCAAAAGCGGTACGAAGGTCTTCAATCTTTTGGCCGAGTGCTGATTCGCGGACTAACTAGCACTGATGTACGGATTCATGCTCTCGCTGAAGAACGAGATCGTCAAAATCGCACCGAAAGGTCGGGTTAACTGTGTGGCGCCAGGCTGGGTTAGAACGCCGAAAAAGGAGGAGAAACTGAAGGATCCGATTTTCGTACACCGAGCTCTGGCAACGTAAGTTTTCCCCGAACGTCGTCAATAAAGATGCTGACCATCGCCGCAGTGTTCCCCTTAAGAAACCAGCAGAGCCGTGGGACATCGCCACGCAAATTATCTGCCTGTCGTCCGCAAAAATTTCAGGCCATGTATCCGGTCATGTAGTCATGGTAGACGGAGGGATGGAAGGTGAGTCAGGAAATTGCGAGCACGGTGCAACAAACTGATATTGAGGAAGGTTACTGAACAAACTCTCCGGCGACCAAGTTCTTGAAGCGCTGTGAGACGAAGGACATCGAGCTCTGGCATTAGTAGATGATACAGGATGTGTTGTACACTCTATCTCTGAACGAGAAACCAATCAAGTCCGCCGAAAAAGATCAGAAACCGCGACGTGAAACGAAAGTTTCTAAATCGTGTGTTGTCGCCAGTGCCACGACGAACTTGCGACTGGGATCCGTGACTGCCGGACCATGAATACCGAGGATGAGAATGCAAATCTGCACCCACCGATGGCAAAAATGCTCCGCGTCAGAAACTCCTCTAGCTCGGCGAGCGGCGTGTAGGGTGTTATAATGGTGTAGGGCTGAGATGCTGTCCGGTTGAATCTGGTCATATAATTGATGACTTTGTCGCTCTGGAGGCTGTTGAGGCTGACGTCGAGGACATCTGGAAAGTAATCGTACCGCATCAGCCTTGCCAGCCTCCCATCGTTCTTTCAATGTGGCGACCTCAATGTAGCCCAATGGTCGCCTTTGGCTGTCCAGAACACTTTTGCACCGAGATCAGCAGCTGCTGGAAAGAGAATAAGGAAATTACTCACGGAATGTGGGAGAAATCGCGTTCATAGGCTTGTTCAATAGCACGCAGTATAGTTTCACTACTTTTGACGCAGAAAGCAGGTTGAAGTTGCAAGTCCTCCACCACAGCACCCCGATATTTTTCAGCTGCAGTTGTTGCAGAGTGAACTTGGCCCGTTTGCGCTGGAAGAGCTGCTGTAGCCATTTCGTCAGGAAGAAGGTCGGATGTGACAGCGTAATTTCAAATGAGGACCGTAACGTCACTCCTTCCCTTGCTGCTTCCTATTATATGTTTCTGGGCGATTTCTGGTCTCTGGTATTTCTTCGGCACCTGAATGGAGTTTGAGGCTGAATATTGATCATACGAAGACCGAATCAAGCCAGAATCAAGGAAGTGTCTGTGTAGCTAGCGACCGGCGAGACTAGATTGTTCTCTATTGTTCCCGTACACTTCTGCGAGTCGTGGATGACCTCAAATGGTGGTGGAAAGGCGACATTCTTCGTTGAAGTGGCATGAGACGCTTTTCGTCGTCTTCAAACCATTTTTTCTCTGGTCGACGGGTCCGGACATTGGTCAAGGATCAAGTTTACCCAAGTATATTCGCTGTCGACATGTTATCTCCTTTCAGGCTTCTCCAAAACGAGCATCTAGGAAGCCAAGCCTGGAACTAGGAATAACACTGCTTTTTGGCCCACCCCACATACTTACTTTTCCGTTGCCTAGCCTCTGGAGAGTTATTTAAATCAGGCTGAGTTTGACTTTAGCTCCGCGGCGACTCGTATTCCCCTGCGCATCAGCTAACTTTATCCGTCTGGATCCATTACCCTATGGAGTTCCGAAATATCCGCACCGCGTACCAGGCGCTTGGTATTGTATGCGGAGAAATCATGTTGTTGATGGTGTGGGCGAGTAGAAATCACACCGTTCTCCCTCCCAGTATCCGTTTTCATTCACTAAATGGAGCCCCGCCCTAATCTCGTTGTGGTACGCCTTACTGCTAGCGTCCTTTCTGTACTGGTCACTCAGCATCGCCGCTAGGTGACCGGAGGTACCGGCCACGTGGGTGCAATGGTCATCGACCAGCTTCTCAAGGAAGGATATAGTGTCCGGGCGTGAGTTCTGCTTGTACTAGCCGCCTGCTACATGTTACCGACGAATCTGATACTAGCACTACTCGCCCTGCCAAGGTTGAATCGCTTAAGAACACCTATCCAGACGCGAACGGCAAACTCGAAGTCGTTGAGATGACAGATATTGTCTTGGATGCCGGGAAATGGCCTGAGATTCTGAAAGGTATATCTTATGGCGTCCCCATGTAGCCACTTGATCTACCATCGTTTTGAAGGCGCGGACGCAGTGATTCATGTTGCTTCCCCTATCTACCACCCAGGCACAACCGCTGAGTACATATACACCGTACGTACATCAAGTGCGATCTGTGCCGACACTAAGATGATTATTTCGTGTTAGTCTGCTACTGAAGGTACCCAGAAACTTCTGGACGCTGTCTGCCAGAGCTCGGTCAAGCATTTCATTCTGACGGGCTCCATTGGCGTTTTCTTCAATCGTGAGTTCACTGGGGACTTGTACTACCATTGCTGACAATTTTTCTAGCGGACTTCAGCTCAATATTCGACAAGACGGTGTATGATCACAACAGTACGGGTCGGAAGCCCTCCCTTGAAGCGAGTGTTAAATATGCATTCTGGTAGCATGGTCCCCAATCGAGGACATCGACTCCAAAGAACATATCCCGTCCTACGCTTACATCGCGTCCAAAATCACATCGGAAAAGTTAGTCTGGAAAGCCGCGGATAAATATCCTGATATCGACTTTACCGCTGGTGAAACCCTTGCACCCTCTCAGAAGCCACAGTTTTGCTGATCTCACGCAGTCCACCCATCCTCGGTATACGGATGGTTCCTCAAAGACTACCCAATTCCGAAGACCATACCCGAGTTCAACGCCAACAAGTTCGTCTACCAACTCATCGAAAAGAACGTTCGCTTCCCAGAGTACCCTCTCACGCCCGCTGTGCACAACCGCGACGTCGCGAAGGCGCACGTTCGTGCTCTCACCGCGCCTGCCTTTCCGAAGGGCCAGAGAAAGAGATTCATCGTCTCGCAGGGAAATATGAGCTGGGTTGATGCAATCGAATTCCTCAAAGAGCCCGCGACTGTCGCAAAGTTCAAGGAGCGTGGGCATGACATTGTCGCGAGACTTCCTGACGTCTCGTTGGCTGGGGTGCAGTCTCAGTTCGATTTGGATGCGAGTCTGACGGAGAGGGTCCTGGGGATGAAGAAAGAAGATTATATTCCCTGGCAGGAAACGCTGGTGGAAGTTATGCTCGCTATGATGGACTGGGAAAAGACGCATCCTGAGGTTTTGTAGTTCGTCCTTTTGTACTTCATTGCGTATCGTTTGTGGTTATCTTGATGCACATTTACACTCAAAGGTGCGTGAGATAAATACAGCTAAGAAATGGATTACATAGGTCCCGGAGCCAGCTTCCATTGTACAGTCTTTCCTCAGGCGGCGCCAGTTGCCCATTTGTGTACAGTCAACACAGCGTCAACCCAAACCGCGGGCGCTTCAGCTGGAAAGGCATGACCAACCTCTTCGACCCTTCTCTCGTGCTGACCTGTGAACATGGCTGCATGCGCAACAGACCCGCCGGGCTTGAGCGGGTCGAGAGTTCCGTCCAACGTGACGGTCGGAACGGTGATCTTGGGTTTCTTCGCTAGTCTTTGTTCAAGATGCTCCAGCGCGGGGTCGCCTTCTGCGTTACCAAACACATGGCGGTAGCAGTGGAGCACGACGTCAACCCAATCGGGGTTGTGGAAGGAGTTGACGGCTTCTTCGAAAAGAGAGTCGCTAAAGGACCACGTCGGCGACCATTGCTTTAATAATATATGGGAGAGCTCGCGTCTGTTTCGCGTCAGACAGTCTCTCCCGCGCTCGGACTGAAAGAGGTGCTGGTACCACATCACGCATTCAAGCGACGGGTCGAACGCCTTGCGCTGGGCAACGCGGTCCACGACGTCGTATCCAGCGTACGAAACGAGGCCGGAAACTCGTTCAGGCCAGAGAGCTGCCGCGACGCACGCCGAGAGGCCGCCCCAATCAAAACCAGCGAGAATAGCCTTCTCGATGTTCAATGCGTCCATCAGGGCAATGACATCTGAGCCCAAGGCTGCCTGCTGACCGGTGCGCATCGTGGATGGGGAGAGAAAGCGGGTCGGGCCGTAGCCTCGTGTATAAGGTACGATAACGCGCGCGCCGTGTGCGGTAAGCAGGGGAACCACTTCGTCATAGACGTGGATGTCGTACGGGAAACCATGCAAGAGCAGAACGGGCCAGCCAGTGGGTGAGCCGTGCTCGTAGTACGCGATCTCGAGGACAGACGTAGTAGCTGTCTTGAGCTGAGCCATGATAATGTTGGGTTCAAGTCTTCAGGTTACTCAGACTTTCCGCTTCAGTCGTCGTGAGGTCGCATATAAAGGTCTTGGAGCTGCTGACGAATTCAAGCACGCTCCGCACCATTTGCACGCAAGGAGGAGGCGGTCGCGATGATCACGAGAGGATCTTCTTCCTTACCAATATGATATATCCGCGCATTATTGAAAGCTTCCGAGGAGACTAGACTGATGGAACACAGACGCGGGGTAAAGCCTCAAAAATATTGTGGAGAATAAGGCTGCAATTGCAAAGTTATGTACACTTGAAATACATGGATGTTCTAGAGTTCTGAATCTATACACTATACTTACAATTTTAAGGCATGAATTAAAACTCATTCCCCACAAACGACTCCGCGAAGTCGGCCTGCGTCTTCAATACCGTTAGAAGGTATTCCAAATTGAGGGGTTTCTCCATGAACGACGCCAGACTCTCTGCGGTTTTCACTGCGTTCTTGATTTGCCGGCCGTTTATGTCGAACTCCGCCAATTGGTCGTAGCCCTCTTCTGAGACGTCTGCACCGGCACCGCCATTGAGCTTGCTCAAAAAGTCCTTCCAAAGGCGCTTGCGTGCCATGTGTTCGAGGTTCTCGTATTTGAGTGCCATGTGGATTCGAGACTGGAATGCAGGGTCGAACTAGGATGTATCAAGTGAGTTAAGGTGGGGAGCAAGAGCCAGCGTGACGGAGAACTCACAGTATTGACGCGATTTGTTGTGAGAAAGAGAATACCCTCGTAGTACTCCAATAACCGCAAAAATACTGAGACTAATGCATTCCGGTGAACGTCTGTGAGCGTCCGTTTTTCTAAAAATACATCCGCTTCATCGATAAGGAGGACCGCTTTCCATGTGTGAGCGAGGTCCAAAATCCGTGTTAACTCTTGTTCAAGACGGGACGCAGAAGTACCTGATAGGTTTGGATCAACCTCTTCCTGAAACAAGGCCGAACACCAGCAAAACGTACCAAGGTCGCCGGAAGACACGACGTACAAGGGACGCCGTGTGTACTCAGCAATGCACTCCGCCGTGAGTGTCTTCCCCACACCGGGCGAACCATGTAGCACGGTGACAAGTCCTCGCCCTTTGCCCTTAATGATATCGTCGAACTTGCTTTCCTCAACCCTCAAGTGGGAAGATACAAGTGCCCGAATGAGCGTCTTAGAAGTTTCAGGAAGCACCAGGCGGTCAAAGGAGGCCTAGATCAACGATTCAGCAAGGCAAAGGACAAGATGGTTCGGCGAACACAGCCACCCTATGCCAATCCCGATGACAGGCTTCCATCAGGTGGCTGTGTTCACCGAGACTAGACGAACCTCATTCCAGACGATATCGGAATAGTTCTCGATGAACAAGAGGAACCATTTCTTCTCGCTGAACGAGAAACCCCGCAGGACGTTAGTGGCCAGCAAGGTCTCCTCCTCGGTCAAGCCTCGTGCAGCCTTCTCCGCAGCCAGCTTGGTTTTGAAGGCCGCGAATTCCTCTGCAGAGAGACTGTCTTCGGCCCAGAACAACGCCTCAGCCGCCTCCTCGTCCTCTGGAGCCTCCCACGAAAAGTCGGCGCAGATACGATTGTACGACGTCCCGTCAATCATCACCCGGCTCTTGATCTAATACCACAGAGGGTCAGTTTTCTGAGAGGAAAAAGAGGAAAAGCACGGACGCCAAATTTGCGGTCCGCGTCCGACCCCTGCTCGATGGCGACGCCGGTGTACTCGCCGTGACACTGCCCCCCGCATGGATTGGAATCGTTGGCCGCGCTTCATTAGCAACATGCGGATCTCGTCTTTCCGGGTTCGCGTCTCTAACGGCGCGAAAGGGAGCGCAGCGATGGCCACGCTTCCCTCGAATGGAGGGATCTTCAGCTTCTCGGTCCGTACCCCAAAGTTCTTGCCGTCATAGTCCATGTAGGAGCTATATGAGTAAAACCCGGCGTGCTGACCGCACTTGACCGTGTAGTACGACTGGAGCTTGAACGCACGGTCGTAGCCACGGATTTTCGAGTGGATTATGGTACCAGGGCGGAAGAGGGTCCATAGTCTAACGAGTCGGGTAAGTTCATTCGCACGAGAGAGCGAAACGATCAGAGATCACTCACGTATCGTACGAGATGAGATTTTTGGGGCGGAGATTGTTGACCTGTTCGGTGGTTTTTGCGAACTGCGTCTCAATGAAATTCAGAAGGATATTGAGGTGCACGAGCTCCACAGAGTCCTTTTGCAGTGTCTCGGCCTCGGCGCGGAGTTCCGACAAATAGTGGTATAGACACTCAACCGGGAGGTTTAACGAGATATGCTAGGACCGAATTCAGCGTGGTGTACACAAAACAACACAGCTGACGAACCTCGGTTTGGAAAGAGATAGAAGGATAGGTGCCGATCACCTTGGCCAAGGTTTTTCGGAGGTGGTCCGAGTACACCTCCACCGTCGTTTGTACGACCCGCTCGGGCTGGTCGTCATCAAAGTGGCGAATAACGACCAAGACGTGCTTCTGCCACCAGTTGATGCCTGAAGTCTGAGACTCGATCTTCTTTTGCCGGACGTAGTACTCGTCTCCGTTCTGGTCCCATCGCTGCAACCCGCGGTCAACACCCGTCGCGAAGAAATACAAGACAAAAGCAAATTTACTTTATCGAGGTGAACGACCTCCGCCTTAGAGCCAGGCGCGATATCCTTGTACTGCTCGTTCAACGCGTCAAGCTCCTTCTTGCGTGCCTTCATCTCCTTCTCGGCGTCGCTCTCGTCCGCCTTCTTGGCCTCCTCCTCTTTCTTCTCCGTGACCGCTTCTTCCTTCTTCTCGGTGGCCACTTCTTCTTTCTTCTCCGGGACAACAGCAGCGTCGGATGTTGAAGGAGTGTCAACAACGGCAGGAGTGGCGGCGGGTACAACAGGAGTGGCAGCGGGCTCGTCAGCATGGACGCCGTTGACCTTCACCCCATTGGTCTTCACGGCAGTAGCGTCCACACCGTTAACGGTCGCGTCATCAGCAACGAGGGAAGGCATGGCAGACGAGTATGAGGAAAGAATTCAAGGGAGAAGAGGGTTGGAGAATATCCACCATCGTCTGGGAGATTATATAGAAAAGTCGCGCAGTAGACCCCGAGTCATAGCGCGCAATTTGAATTAGAAGCGGACAATGTGTACGAAGTACTCTTCCTGACTCGGTGATCAGTGTAGAGATCAAAAATTGACACGTTCATACCTTCTCGGTCCTCCGCTAGGTCCATTCAGTGGGTTAACACAGCTTGTTCGGATAGATACCACGCAGGGAAGAGCTTCTGGAAGAAAACTAAGAGATTTTTGCACAAGAATTAGGCGCGCAAAGTGCTGTAGACATCCACGTTGTTTCATTTCCGTCCTCCAGAAATATCCGAATACAAGTATATATCGCCTCGTTGCGAATACACTGTCAGTACAGCTCCAGCAGGCAGTGCTGAGTGGAGAGTCCAGATGTTCTTGGTGAAGTGTCTCCATCATGTCGTCGGGACGCTCCGCTTAGTCGGTACCGGTCCTAGTCAGACGAATCACATCTTGGCAGGCTCGGGGCCGGCAATTGTGGAAATTAAACTGGGACATGCGACTGAAGGGCTGAAGGGCAGAATATAGCGAGACAGAGGCCGCGTAAACAATGGACAACGCAAAGAGGAACACCAGCTCGGAGATATCCGGTGATAACCACTGCAGTCGTCCAAGCCTGGTTCAAGTCACCCAAAAGCAACCTCCAAGAGCCTCTAAATTGAATGGGCTGACCTTCAGCTTCTCTTACAAAAATTCCGTATAGCCAGCTAGCAAGGAAAACAGACCTCTCGTGATCCTGACTGTACTTAGCGACCGCAACAAAATTGCGTGCAAATGGTGTGGAGCGGGCTTGAATTCGTCATCAGCTCCGAGAAGGCCTTTATATGCCGCTATCCAGACGACTTGAAGCCAAAATAACATGCAGTTCAAGACAGTTACAACGTCTGTCCTCGAAATCGCGTACTACGAGCACGGCTCGCCCACTGGCTGGCCCGTTCTACTCCTGCACGGTTTCCCATACGACATTCACGTCTATGACGAGGTAGTCCCTCTGCTTACCGCACACGGCGCGCGCGTTATCGTGCCCTATACGCGAGGCTACGGCCCGACGCGCTTTCTCTCCCCATCCACGATACGCTCCGGCCAGGAAGCAGCCTTGGGCTCAGATGTCATTGCCCTGATGGATGCACTGAACATCGGGAAGGCCGTTCTCGCTGGCTTCGATTGGGGAGGCCTCGCAACGTGGGTCGTCGCGTCACTCTGGCCAGAACGAGTCGCCGGGGCTGTTGGATACGAGGTCGTAGAGCGAGCTAGGCAGGGAAAATCATTCGCCCCTGCATTCGAGTACGTGATGTGGTACCAACACCTCTTCCAGTCCGAGCGGGGGAAGGACTGCCTGTCGCGAAACAGGCGCGAGCTCTGCCATATGTTGCTGAAGCAATGGTCGCCCACCTGGTCCTTCAGTGACTCCTTTTTCGAAGAGACTGTCAAGTCGTTCGACAATCCCGACTTCGTCGACGTCGTGCTCCACTTCTACCGCCATGCATTTTTGTAACGCAGATGGCGATCCCGCCTTGGAGGAGCTTGAAGAAAGACTCGGGCAGAAACCCAAGATCATTGTCCCGATGATAACGTTGGCTGGAGATGTCGACCCCTTGAAGCCTGCCCCAGATCCAGACATGTTCACTGGGAAACACGAGAGGAGGGTCGTGAATGTTGGCCATGCCGTGCCCGGTGAAGCGCCTTCGGCCTTTGCGGATGCTGTGTTGACGGTCAGGGAGTGGAGCGCCGTCTGAATGTATTACCTAGATACTCGCTGGAGAATATTTTTCATGCAACGCTCAAAGCTCAAAAAGGCAATTTGTGGCTGTGTCGAATAGAAGCACCTAGTAATACATCGTACATCACGTCTCTCTCAACAACTGCTCCATCTCCTTGACATCACGCCGTGGCTCGAAACGCACCGAAAAGGGTAAAGGATGCATATTGGCAGTGTTCGTGAATGCCAGCGTGTCAATGGGGTTTTTCTCGTCCTCCAGAATACGGAACGCCCAAAGCAGCAGCGCCGTGTTTATGAATAGAGATCTCAAATAAAGAATGTCAGCTCATAATACTGCCGATACTCACTATCGACGCACTTATTGGCAACATGCGATCCTGGGCACACCTACAGCGCAGCGTTTAAAGCAGAGATAAATAATCAACAGTAAGCTCCCACTCACTCGTCTTCCAAAACCAAACTGGAATACTTTCAGGTCCTCGCGGATCGCGTTTCCGTCGGGTGTTATCCAGCGCTGCGGATCGAAACGCTCTGGATCAGGAAAGACTTCGGGATCCCGAGCGATGGACCTGGCATTGTCTAAGTAACAAGTCGCCCGAATACGCACAAAATTCACCAGTGGTTCCCATAAACTGTTGCTCCTTTCGGTATGACGTACCCGTTCTGAAGGATTTTGAAGATAAGGAATCCCAATGTACAAAAATTTGCCTATTACCCAAATAATATCTTTCGTGGCCCGATGAGCGAAACCTAGAGGACTTTAGGGCGGAAAATAAACACCAATGAAATATTGCAAACC
Source organism: Mycena sanguinolenta (assembly GCA_014462675.1). Classification (NCBI taxonomy): domain Eukaryota; kingdom Fungi; phylum Basidiomycota; class Agaricomycetes; order Agaricales; family Mycenaceae; genus Mycena; species Mycena sanguinolenta. The sequence continues at coordinate 29,954 of JACAZH010000114.1, read as the reverse complement.
TCCTGCGCTAACGGGCCGCCTTTGAACAATGGGTAGTCAGTGGAATTTAAAGAATAGAACGAACGCGTTTTACCAACGGAAGGTCTCCAAATAAAATGCTGTCACTTGCACCAGCTCGGGCTCGTCTTGAAACGTCGGAACTGCGAATGATGTCGGTTCGCAAATCGCTCAGACGGAGAAACCGCACGTTTATTTGAACCAACTATGTTGTCCAGCTGTTCCTGGACCTTGCGCTGTGCTTCTGGAAATGCGGCAGCCGCCATTATCACAATGGAAATCGCCGAACCGCTCTAAAATCGGATTAAATACGTCCATGGAACAAAGCACCAGACTCACGGTGCCGGCGCCGGCACCAAACATGGACCCAGCCAAGTACGCTGTTTCATCGTACGTCAAACCGTATTCCTCCTGCCGCTCAAGGATCATTTTTGCGAAACACGGCCTAGTGTCCTTGTTTTCGACCTAATCAAGCCCAATGAATATTAGCAGTTTGAAAGACCCTGACACGCCGGAATTCATACCATTTGGTCGCGAACGCTGTCGAGCTGCGACCTGAATAATGTGACTTCCATCTGGTGCTGTCTGCGAAGGTCCGACAGATAACCCGGAACGTATCGGAGGAGAGGATATGCGTCGACCATGTAAGCACCAGGGACAAGCGCTGCACCGAGCCTCGTTTGGTTCGCATTCACTTCCTGCACGATAGGATCATTGGATAAGGTGTGCGAAGATTTTCCGTATGTCAAGGACAATATAACGCTCGCCGCATATCTAGGGGAGTCATTTGATATGGTGAACTTGTGTGTTACAATCACAACCCACCCTTGTGCGTGAACCAGATGGTTGGCTGGGTCGTTGAGTAGATCCAAGATGTGGTATTGTGCGTTCATTTGCTGAATGGGCTGGTATTCAGTGGCGACGTTGGCTCGCAGTTGGGCGTGCAAAGCTCTGTTTGAAAGTTCAAGCCGAGCCGCGTTAAACACGGTGGTAAACGCAACTTGCGAAGCTTCCTGAGACGCTCTCCACTCCCAATGAGCAGCGTTCGCATGCCGCCTGAGAGCGTGTCTCCTGCAGCGATAGAAGACGGTCGGTCGGCAACCGAACCTCCTTCCTTCTCCATAATGTCGACCGCGGCCTTGAGAAAAATTACCGCGTGAATATATGGGAGGCACAGTTAGCTTACATCGTATCGACCAATGATGCAAATGAGCTCGCGACCCCTTCGGAAAGAGATCACTGGACCATATTCTTTGATCCATTCTTCAAATTTCCGGTGAGGGCTGGCATTACCACAACTTCAGCAACGGAATTGCATCACTAGAGCCCACAGATTCACTGTATTTTCGGGATGGCGGTCCCCCACAGCCAGTGTCCGGATGGACCAGGAGGAAGCATTCCCCGACTCTGGCTGTACTGTCGCTGGACAATAAGCCATGCCGCGCCCCCGAAGACAACAAGAACTAGGAGTTGAAAGGTAAGATCCATGTGTTGTGGACCTACAACGGGATGAACTTTAAGCCTCGGCAATAGCTCCTTTCAGGCAATCAGAACACTGACAGATATGACGAAACTGGAAATTCTCGAATATCGACCAATCAAAATGACAAATCGCTGCTTTTAAACTCCAGTCCAGAGGCCACCCCATATCTCTGGAAGCGGCCCGTCATTCACCAAGGGCTTGCTTGTATCTAGGGGCCTACTGGGCCAGGCATTTACCAGGCCGTCCCAAAGCTCCACTTGGGTAAAGCTAACATTCCCGTTCCCAACTCCGTTTGCTGGAGGAAGCACGGAGAACCCAGTGCCAATGGATGCCGAGAGCCAGGGATATATTCTTGTCGTAATCACCGCGACGTCATTTGCGTGTATTTCCAGCGCCGAATTGTCCACGATAATCGTCAGGTTAAGGGACTGAATGGTCGATGTGTTCCCACTCAATATCGGCCAGAGACGGAGCATCGCAACTTCGATTTGGGTTCCATCTGTAGTCATGCTTAGTGGCCGCACTTCCCCAGCTTGAAAAGCACATACACGACGCAATCAAGGAGTTGTGCGTGCGGTCTGCGATGAGTGTTTCGTTCGCAGGCTGGAACTGGAGGGACATCAGTCAGCCCTACGTGTTGTGAGCAACTGAACGGCGTACGAGAATATCGGTCCATTCGCTATCGCTTGCCAAGACCCGGAACCCCGCTATCGGCATGTCACTAGGAACGGTGCTCCCCTTCCACGTTAGTGTCGCCTTGATACCATAATATCTCCCCGTTGGCTGCGTCGCAAACGGCACGAAGCCTTCCGAGCCTGTCAAAGCCACAGCCGCGGGGCTCGAGACCACCGACTTCGCTCTGTACTCATCGGTCACCTCCTTGACGATACGCTGGCCTAGCGTCAACACAGATACACTCCCGTCCGACTCGTTGCGTGTAATCCAGTTGCCTGCGGAATTTAGCCCCGGCGTGGCGGGGTCGACATTACGGATAACTTTCAGGAATAGATCACGGAAGAGCGTAAAGGACCCTTGATAGGAACGTTGCGGGGCGAGAGCGAGCGTCTCGTCGTCCTCCTGAAGACCAATGGTGTTAAGATGGAGGTTGATAATAAGCCGCAGCAGAAATGAACGTACATACGCCCAACCGACAAGCACCGAACGATTTCCCGCGACGGAAAACGGTACGGTCGCGTACGCTCTCCCCCAGTCGACCGGTCCGACCGCGACGATGTTGGCAGTGATACTACTGCTCGCAGCGGCGCTATACGTGACCATCGCCCCTTAAACTGCTGTCAGCTGGTCCGTAGCTCGTCACAGAAGCGAGCTTACACAGAGGCCAGTGTCCTTCATGGTCGTCGCGCCCTCCCTCTGTGCCAAAGCCAATAAAGTCCACCGCGCCGGTGTCGGCAATGTCAAGCGACTCTCCGTTTTCGTTCAATCTCGTCACCGAAGCGGTCTCGAAATTAATGCCAAAATTGCCGCTCCAGCCTTCAGCGGAAAACGAACTCGGCCCCGACACGCTAACAATAGGGCCCAGGTAGGTCCACGCTCGCACATCTACGTTAGTGGTCTGGCGGTAGAGCAGTAGCCGCGGGCCGATACCATGGATGCCGCTTGAGATAGTGAGGAAATAGTCGCCTGCCGCGCCAGAGGCGTTGCCGGACAGACTCGATAGCGTCGGTGAAAGGAAGATGTATGGGTCGCGGAACCCCGTCAGGTTGGGCATCGGCCAATCCCCTGCACATGTTCGTCAAGCGAGACTGCTTCACTTTTGAATGAAAGAAGCAGTAAGAAGCCTCACAAATAATAGGATTATCCGTTGTCCCAAACGGAAGCTTGATCCAGGAAGCACTGGACAATATTAGGAAATAAGTAAGACAGCTATAAAAACACGCCCACCCATTGTCTTCCGTATATGCAACACTCTGCATCTCAGCTCCAACGCCTTCATTGGTTCCTGAGCCGAGAGGAGAGGGAAATGTCCCCGTATAAATGGTAGTAGGGAACCCATTATATCCGTTCTTCATGATTGAGCCGTCGAAAACTCCTCTGATATCATAGATCTGCGACGGCCACTGCATGGAATTAACTGATTCTAGTCTTGTCAACTGCGCACGGTACAAGAACGTACAAGTGTGTTCGGGTTTTCCCAGCCGTTCACTTGGAAAGATGGCGCTCAGCTAAAACACATGCGAGGAAGATGCAACATGGAAACAAACTGTCTTCCCAGTAAACGAAGTCCTTCGACGTCGCGGCGCACATGGAAATATTGCCCCACTAATCCAAGCGAAATATTTGGTCCTCCGCGACTTGACGTACGCATATTACTTACTGAGTAGTGATTTGGGTGGCACTGGTACCCCCGCATGGTACGATCCGTCGCTTCGTTGGAATAGACCTGCCACCCAAAGTCGTATTTACTATAACTCGATGCGACGGTGTCTCACCTTGGGGGTCGTTCTGCCATCCTTCAGGCGCGATGAAGCGCGCGCGGGGACGCCAGACGGAAAATAGCGATGAGTCTGGGCAGGACGTCAAGTCTCCGGGTGGACTAGATTGGTCGAGGCTGCAGGTTGCCACTGTTGGAACCGGCGTGGCCAAAGCTGAGTAGTAGAGGAGCGCGAGGAGCATCTTCGCGTGCGCACGCGTCATACTTGCAAAGGTCAGCTTTTATACTGGATTCGGATGCGATCTAGCGTCTTCGATTTAGCCCTTCAGTTCTGAATCGCAATCACGCTGCGCCGGGTCTCGTGCATTGTTTCGCTGCAAAAGCTGAGCGATGATTGCCGAGTTATAGGAAAATTCGTCCAGATGACCATGATGGTTGAAGAATCAACACATGAACCGCCCAGAGCTGTCTAAGTCCACGAAGCAGCGACTCGGAATTCTACATGTCGTAAGTATCCCAGTGTTGTTCCCCGGAGGAAACAGCTTTCTATATGTTCAGACGAGATTCATGGTTGATTTCCAGTTGCGAACGGTGGAGGCTCTGAGCATGAAAAGACTTGCAACAAAGAGAGAAAGAGATTCTTCTTTTCACGTGATCGAGGCTATCTCCAAGAGTTCTCGATCAATGCAGAAAATTTGGCGATTTCTCGAGCGTGATTAGATGCATGAGGCTGACAGGAAAGTCAGTGAGCTTTTTCTTAATCGATTGAGTAACGCTGAAGGGCAGCAATCTATTATTTATTACACGATGCTGAAGACACAGTCCCCCACGGTACCGGTCGACTACGCTACCGCCTCGAATCCTCGCTCAGGATAGGTGTACCCAAGCACGCGAAGCTTGGAAATCCGTTCACGAGCCACCTCGGTGCACGGAACCGATAACTCCGCGCCGAGCTCCTCTGCGTTGAGCTTCTACAGCCCAACCAGGGCTATCTTCGCGTTGCCACGAGCCGAATGAGATATGGGGGGCTGGTGCCGATGGGACCAAATATCAGGTCCCACGAAGGGTCCACCGCGACGCGCGCCCTGTCCGCGAGTCTCGACAAAATCCTGAGGATTGTTCCGAAGTTTAAAATGCGTGATTCGAGAGTCGTTCAAAGAGGCTTGGATGAGACCAAGCGCAGACTCTATGATGAGGATGGCGTCCACGGCGGTGAAATTCTGGGATTTCGGCCGGAGGTACGGAGGGCGCTCGTGCGTCGGGGGTGGTTTCGCAGTCGAAGGTTTCGAGGTTGCCGGCGAGCGTGAGGGTCTGCGCGACGATGCGGACACGGCCGAAAACCCTCGGAAGGTTCATCCCGCGCTCGAGCGCCTGGAGCCTCGACGATTTTCTCGGCCAGTGTAAGTTCACGGAACGTGGCGGTTAGCTGTTTTGTAACGACTCGAACCTATCGTGCAAGAGATCGAGGGCCGTCTGGGCGATGCCGGTGGATAGGAAGTCGGTTGGGAAGTCGTTACGTCGGAGGTGAGCTCGCCCTGAATGATGGTCGAACACGACCCGGCTCGACAGCTTGGCATGGGATAGTTTCTCGCGCGAGACATAGCGTGCTCGAAGAATATGTCGTACTCGTGTCGGACGACGAACGCGGGTGGTCGCCGTGGTCCCTGACTAGGTTGATGAAGGGACGAATGGCCAATGCTGGGTAGGTTTTGAGGTGGATGAAGCCTATTCTGATCGGGTCCTCGTCGACATCGCCATCGTCCTCGCCAGCCTGACCGTCGACATCCATAGTTTCAGAGTGAGTGTCATGACCAAGGGGAAGCCATTCGATGCGGTCGTCCAATGTCGGCACAACTACTGTTTGAAGTAGGCCAGAGATTGGCACGAAGGGGTTCATATATGCTGGGGTAGTCCAAGTAGAACAGTTCAGTGGCTTGACTTTTGCTTGCGCCATGGAGGATAAGATGGAAGAATCAAAGATAGGAGGAAGGCTCGTCATGGATCAACGGGCCTTGGTACTGGGTTTTCTCGAGTGATTCCATAGCTTCCTTTGAGCTTTCTGGCTGCCCGGGAAATTCTGCTCAGGGATTGTTTGCGAAATGTTGAGATGCGTCCTAGTTCAACGTTAGTGGAGTCCAAGTCAGAATTTGGTTGGTTAAAAGGAGAGTTAAGGTTAGCATAGCCACCAAGTTGAGGCTCAGCGCGCGCTCAGCCTCAGGCTCAACCATTTTACAACAGTCTCTCCTAAGATAGACTCTCTGTCGATTCTTACTCCTCCGATAACCGATTTTCCCACCAAATTTTCTAGCTTCAAAGTCCTGCATACCAATTTTTCAGGTTCTCGAGATGAACGACTCGATGAAGGTGAGATACCAGTTTGACATCAACACCGTGCCTTCACATGCCGTCGCAATCAACATGACCGTAGACGGACGTTCTCAAGTCGATGCCGAGTCAGTGCCAGTCACCTCCAGCACCAATACTCCCAGTCGATGCGTGTCGATGCGTACCAGAGTCTCCCACGGAATCGACACATTCGCTTGTCTCTGTCCCTTTCTTTCATCTTGACACTGGTCGCTTTCGTCAATGGACTTGAAGGACAGATTTCCGAACGAGTTATGGTTAGAGGTCTTTGCTCGGCTTCCCCCAGCCGCACGCAGAAGTCTCTCCTCCACCCATCGACTCTTCTACGATCTTGCGCGCCCGCTCGGATTCATCGAATTCACATTCTACTCTTATCCGTATGGGTTCCGGCCCGTGAAGGCGCAGCTCGACGATGCTCTGGAGCGCCTACACTTCTGGACCTCGCCCAGGATAGCACCACACGTTCGTTTGTGCACCATGAGCCAAAAGATGCACCTATGGCAGACATTGATGCCGTCGCGGGCAGACGACGAAAACGCCCTCATGAGCGCATTTTTCGAACGCCTGCCTCATTTAAACGGACTTGGGCGCCTCTCCGTCAATGAGGTTCGATTCACGCAGGCTGGGATTGTCAACTTGTGCAAGCTGCCTGCGCTCACGCATGTGGAGTTCCTGCGGTGCACAGTCGCAACCCAGGAACCCATAGATCCTTCTGCAACGTTGCGCGTCTCCAGTTTCACTACGAGATACGACTACTACACGAACGATTTCTGGATCCCTCTGCTGTCCCGCGACACCCTCCAAGAACTCAATCTCTACAATTACCTTGGTTTCGCTAAATCAGACGTGCAGCCCTTCCCGAATGTGCACACGTTGAAAATGGATGACTTCCCTCTCATGGTGCACGACACTGTCGCAATCTTTAGTAAATTCCCCAATTTGCACATCTTCTTGAGTACCTATCGAGGAGTTTTACGGGGCTTGACCACTGTGGAGGAGTCAACGATATTCCCGGTGCTCAGGAACTACACTGGTCCTTACCAAAATCTCCACATCTTCGTCCAGAGGCCGACCCTCACTCACATCACTCTTGACGCCGATTACGACGGATTCCCGTTCAGCGACTTCGTCACCGAGCTGCAGGGAATAGTCGCGTTGCCAAATATCGTCTCCCTCGGGGTGCGCTTCGCTATCTCTGCTCAGGCTGCGTTCGGTAAGACGGAAATCGATACTCTATTCACCCTCTTTCCCAACCTCGTCGAGCTCCAGCTCACCCTGGTTGCTATGGATGAGGGCGATGGCTTCACGCCACAGGTATGCATCCGATGTCTAGTTTCGATCTTCCTGAGCTTGATAAATGACCTGCGCAGGCAACCTCCTTCCTCAAAATGTTTGCCTCCAACCCCCTCCTACCTGGCACTTTGCAGTCCCTCTCACTCGAGTGGGACTTCTTCTCCTTCCAATACGCGAGCGACGACTTCCCGATGTCGACCGATCCTGCCGCCCCTGACCACGCCGACACTCTAGACTTTGCTGTTCTCCGCGCAGAGCTCATGACAAAGTGCCCCGCTTTAACGTACATATTCCTGGACGGATATTATTTCTTGTTCTTGTGGTGGAAGACGTCGTCACGGTCCGTGTGGGAAGCGAGCGCGCATACTTTTAGTGAGTTTATGATTGGCGTTTTAGTATGTTGCAGCCTGAGACGAGCTTCATTCATAGACGACGCGGACGTCATTCGGGCGCAAAAAATGAAATGGGAAAAGAGTATTGGATAATTTTTCACATACATACAGTACTTGCTGCAGAATGTATTCACAACTGGACAATCATGACATGTGCATGTGCACAGGCAGAAAGCTGGGCGATGCAGCGCGAAGTCCCTATCTTACACATGCACGACGCACACCCACAGTTGACTACGCTACCGCCTCGAACCCTCGGTCAGGATGGAAGGTGTAACCAAGCACGCGAAGCTTAGAAATCCGTTCACGAGCCACATCGGTGCATGGAACCGACAGCTTCGCGCCGAGGGCCTCTGCGTTGAGTTTCTGCAGCTCAGCCAGGGCCGTCTTCGCCTTGTCCACGAGTCGAGTGAGATACGGGGGGCTGATGGCAATGAGACAGAATATCAAGTCCCACGAGGGATTCACCTCGATGCGCGCCCCGTCCGCGAGTCTCGACATGATCCTGAGGATCGTTCCGAAGTTTAGAATGTGTGATTCGCTTGAATCGTTCAAGGAGGTTTGAACGAGGCCGAGCGCAGTTCCTGTGACCAGGACGGCGTCTACGGCGGCCAAGGACTGGGATTTCGGTCGCAGGTACAGAGGGCGCTGGTCAGCCGGGGTGGTTTCGCAGACGAAGGTCTCAGGGTTACCCGTGAGCGTGAGGGTCTGCACGACAGTGCGGACTGGGCCAAAAACCCTTGGAAGCTTCATCCCGCCCTCGAGCGCACGATGCATCAAGCCCTCGACGACCTGCCCCGCTAGGGTGGAGTCATAGAACGTGGCGGCTAGCTGTTTTTGTAGCAGCTCAAACCTACTATGCAACAGGTCCAAGGTCCTCTGGGCGATGTGGGCAGATAGGAAGTCGGTGGAGAAGTCGCTTCGTCGGAGGCGAGCTCGTCCTGAATCGAACATGACCAGTGGCTCAATCTTCAGCACATCTTCAACACGCATAAAGTTGTTCTGCGCATTGTTGAATATGTTGGCGTTGAGGGCACCGATGATATTGCGTTCAAGGGTCTCAGCTGAGTCTTTCGATACGGCCGGCGTGAAGAGACCTCGTGCAACCGGTCCCTTGGTGTCCATCCGTTTCTGGAGCTCGCGGGGGTCCATTTTGAATCGTTGCCTGTGTGTGGGAAAGGTCAGCACGGATGGTTTCCAAACGACAAGACGCACGTTACAGCCCCAATTTCTGTGGACGACCATGTCTTCATGTACCACGTCTCGGCATGAAATTTATTGCAGAAACGCCGCATGCGCGACTCGTGTGGGGACGACGTCCATATCACGCACCGAGCTTGATAGTAGATCCGGGGGCAAGTGAAGTCCTCGCTGTCGTCGATGTTGACCAGGACCCAGCTGCTGCGGATAGCCTCGCTCGTCTCATCATGCTCGGAAGGAGTGCCAGAGGTCTCCTGGAGGCCGTCACTTGAGAAATAGACCGTCTCGTTTCGGGACTCGACGAGAAATACTGGTTGTCCCAAAGCGAGCAGCCGCAAAAGAAAATAGTAGCAGCCGAAGCTCAGGCCTGTCCGACGCAGTGTATGAACGCGAAACCCAAGTTGAGAATAAAATGGCCGCTTACCGATCCCGGGCGTACCGGTGACGAAGAAATTGGTCGGCGAGTTCAGCTGGGGGTAATTTCTCACGCGAGACAAGGCGTGCTCGAAGAATAGATCGTACTCGTGTCGGACGACGAACTCGGCGTGGTCGCCGTGTTTCCACACCACCCAACTTAAGGGCGGAATCTCTAATGTTGAATAGGTTTTGAGGTCGATGAAGCCGATTCGGGCTGGAGGTTCGTCGTACGGGTCATCAATGTCGTCCTCCATAGTGACATCCATGGCTTCTGAGTGAGTGTGCAAGGGGAGCCATTCGATGCGACCGTCCAGTGCCGGCACGCTGCTGTTTGAAGTAGGCCAGAGATCACTACGAAGGCGTTCATATGGATCAGCACCCTGCGCGCTAGTCCAAGTAAAACGGGGTAGCGGCTTGGTTTCTTGCGTCATTGAGGATGGAGGATAGGGTTATAAGAATAGGAGAATGCTTATTCCGAATCCAAAAGATCGGCGGAGCTCTCTGGAGTGAGTACTCAGTAATCTTGAGTGGTTCCATGTAGTTTTCATGCCTTTTTTGACCTAGTACTATTCCGTGCACAGTTTTGTGTGCCATTAGATCCAGTGGTCTCGTTGCGTGCAGGACATTGAAACATGTTACAGAGCAAGCAGTTCAATCAATTGACTTGTTGGAGGATCAGCACAGGATCAGCAACCAATTGGACCCGGAAATTCCCACGATCACAAAGGATTACTAAGCCTCCGGACTTTTCATCGCTCTTGCTCTTGACTATCACCATAGACGATTTTTTTCGCCTCTCTTCGACATAATATGACAAATGGCATTGTAAACGGCAGTACGGGTCTTGAGACCCAATTCGGTGAGTCATTCCTCTCTCTTTCCCTCTTGTCGCCTTTTTTTCTGATTTTTTTCCCAGCTGATCTTGGACTCTCAAAGTCCGCTTATGTTCCTCCTCACTTGCGGAACCAGCAGCGGGCTGCTTCGTCTCCCCCACCACCTTCCCTTTCCAATGGGTCAGTTTTCTCTTTGTTTTTTCTTTTCTTTTGGGCGTTGACTCACAGCCCCGGTAGAAACGGCTGGTCTGATTCCCGCTCCTCGACCCCGCCTGCCCGAGGCAGCTACGGTGGATCGAATGGTTACTCCAGAGGAGGAGACCGAAGCAGTAGCGGTGCGTTTGGCTCGCCTCTTCGCGGCAGTGGCGGAGGAGGAGGAGGAGGGTGGGGGTGGAGCCAGCTCCCCGGCCCCTAACTGGTCCTCGGCTCCGTCTCAGCCCCGCGAGACCTTCGGGTTTGGCATCTGGAAGGACGGCAAGCACGTCGTCGGCGGACGCAACATGCGCATTGAGAAGGAGCTCTTCGGCGATCCTAATGATCCCTCGAAGCAGCACACCGGTATCAATTTCGAAAAATACGACGACATTCCCGTCGAGGCTACCGGCAAGGACGTTCCCGAGCCCGTCACAGTCTTCACCTCCCCCCCTTTGGACCCTGTCCTCTTAGAAAACATCGGCTTCGCCCGGTACACCAACCCCACTCCCGTGCAAAAGTACTCGATTCCCATCGTTGCTGGTGGCAGAGACTTGATGGCATGTGCGCAGGTCAGTATCCACTCTCATCACGAAAATATCAATGTATATGCTGATCAACAATTGCTTGTGACAGACCGGTTCCGGGAAAACAGGCGGTTTCCTTTTCCCCATCCTTTCGGCTTCGTTCGCGGAAGGCCCCTGCCCTCCGCCGGAGCAGCCCAATTCCCACCTCGGTTATTCGCGTTCCCGCAAGGCGTTTCCCACTGCTCTCATCCTTGCACCTACACGTGAGCTTGTTTCCCAGATCCACGACGAGGCCCGCAAGTTTGCGTACCGCTCCTGGGTGCGTCCCGCTGTCGTTTATGGCGGTGCGGACATCAACCAGCAACTCCGTCTCATCGAGCGCGGGTGCGATCTCCTGAGCGCTACCCCTGGCCGTCTGGTCGATCTCATTGAGCGTGGACGCATCAGTCTCGCCAACATCAAGTACCTCGTTCTCGACGAGGCTGATCGCATGCTGGACATGGGTTTCGAGCCCCAAATTCGCCGCATCGTGCAGGGAGAGGACATGCCCGGTGTCCACCAGCGCCAGACGCTCATGTTCAGCGCTACCTTCCCCCGCGACATCCAGATGCTTGCCAAGGACTTCCTCAAGGACTACGTCTTCCTTAGTGTTGGACGTGTTGGAAGTACCTCCGAGAACATCACGCAAAAGATCGAGTACGTCGAGGACCAGGACAAGCGCAGCGTCCTGCTCGATATCCTCGCTTCCGTCGGAAGCAAGGAAGGCGCGATTGGCCTCACGCTCGTGTTCGTCGAGACGAAGCGCATGGCGGACATGCTCAGCGACTTCCTCATGGCGAACCACCTCCCCGCGACCTCCATCCACGGCGACCGCACGCAACGTGAGCGCGAGATGGCGCTGCAGACCTTCCGCACTGGCCGCACACCCATCCTGGTCGCGACCGCCGTCGCCGCGCGGGGTCTCGATATCCCCAACGTCACCCACGTTATCAACTACGACCTCCCCAGCGACATCGACGACTACGTGCACCGCATCGGACGTACTGGCCGTGCCGGCAACACCGGTGTCAGTACTGCGTTCTTCAACCGCGGTAACAAGAACATCGTCCGCGAGCTTGTGGAGCTGCTGCGCGAGGCGAACCAGGAAATCCCCAGCTGGCTCGAGACGGTCGCGCATGAGGCGTCGTTCGGCAGTTCGTATCGTGGCGGCCGTGGCCGTGGTGGAAGCAGCCGCGGGGGCGGCAGCCGGGGAGGCGGGCGTGATTATCGTTCTCAAAGCGGAGGCTTTGGCGGTGGTGGTGGAGGAGGGGGAGGGGGATATGGAGGTGGTGGAGGTGGCTACGGCGGAGGAGGCCGCTCGTATGGCGGCCCGTCCTCGTACGGTGGCGGAGGTGGAGGTGGAGGCGGGGGGTGGAGGCGGATGGTGGTAAATCATCCCCGGCCCCGGTCGTTCTATGCTTCTCCTTCCCTCTATGCTGCTGCGCTTCCCCTCTCTATGCTTCGATTCGCTGCGACCTTCTTGAACCCAAGCCCACGACAAAAACGCCAAAAAAACTGATATCTTGACTTATCCGCGCACGGGATCGCGACCATGACCATGACCACACGATTATCTCTATGCGTCTACTGCGCTGCTTTCCACGACCAAAATTGTCTCGTCTCGTTGATGAACCCACCCTCGTTGCTCACGTCGCCTGCATCATCTATCTTATTCGCCTAACATCTCGCGTCTTTCTCTATGGACGCGCACCCTAATTTCCTTGATTGCATCTTCCCATTACACTACACCCTCCACGTATAGACGCGGGCAACCCTCACGAGCACCGGTAGTCAGTCTTCCGCGATACACCACCAATTCTGCTATACCCCTCACTGTATTGCATCATCGTTGGACTGATTTCTTCCTTTCATCCGCATCATAGACACGATAGTACACGATACGAGACAATCACTTTCCACTGCATTTTAGTAGAGCATCCGCACGCATATATCTTGTAACCTTAGGTCCCTCTCGAGCGCTTTTTTGTTGCTTTTCGATAATATTCTTGTCGTCTTGTTACTCTATATGTTTCTGTAGATGGGTGTACGTACTTAGTGTCTGTTAATCGAGGCGTCCACCTTTGACAGAATTTCCGACTGGTCTGTTTTGCCGTCAGTGTCTCAATTAGTTTGTCACGGTGTGACTGAAATGTGACTCCAGAGCGCGTTTTGCCTCATGTCTCGAGTGTGTCTCTTTGTGCGAATTGTATCGAGCCTTCCTCCTCACTTCGTACATTATGGCCAGAGCAGCCCAGCTTTTCAATCTGGGACAGCAGAAATACGCGATTGGACAGATTCATGAAGCATTCGAACTTTATCGTCAAACCGCCGTTGAAATTTTAACTCACGGAAACGTGCTGTTAAAGATTCCTGGTGTTCCTGAGCAGGCCTCACAGGAGATGCTCGCTCTCGTATGGCAGAATTTCCTCGAATGTTTCAAAAAGGACGACGATGGATTTACTCAAGGTCAGTGCAATAGCAATGGGAATTCCAACGGTAATCGTCTTGAAGAGGGATTGTCCGGAGGCATACGATCTCGTTTATTCATTTCGCCCTACTTCCTCGTCCAAGTCGCATCCGCAGTTCAAAGGACCGCAAGGGCGGCGCTTGCTCAAGGGAATGCAGATAATGGCAGGTTTAGCTCTCGGAATTCTTGCTTGGAAGAAGGGCGACCGCGCCACCACTGCCAAGCGATACCAGGAGGCCCTGGACCTTGCAGCCACCCACCCACCATTCAATGCAGTGACTCCGGGTCTAAAGCATCTCGACTGGGTGATCGCGAACGAGGTCCAAGATATGCGTGAAAACCTCGCGAGACTCGTCATGGCCGATTCCTTCAGAGCGAGCGCGGTACCGCCGGGCCAGGGTGCATCACGAAAGGAAGTGCTGAACTTGCCGCTCGACCGCCTTGGAGAGAACGGAGTCATCACTCGCGATGAAACTTTCATGGTCGCTACAGATGCATGTGGAAGGGATGGGTGCAGCAAGCGCGGCGTCGGCTTCAAGCGCTGCAGTGCGTGCAAGAAGACTCCATGTGAGTATTTTCTCACATCCACCGTTCCTATGCGTTGCTCAGTGCTCTGAAGATTGTAGTGTCGAATGTTAGAAAGAAGACTGGAAGTATGTCGTTATATCTCCAGCCATTCGGCGCTGACCTCTTTTCGCAGGAAACACAAGTTGACTCACAAGTAGGGAAATCGATCTAGTTTGCAGGTTTCTGTGTATTATTACGAGGGTGGCCGGGATATCTGCGGACGGTAGCATTCCATAACCAACGAGTCATGTACGTGTATTCGATGAAAACATATTGTTGGAGCAGATTTGCGTGCCTCTAGATTTTGAATCAGAAATTCTTTCAATCGTCGTTTCGAGGATGGACCGTGTCCCCAACTCTCCTTTGGTTATCACAACTGTACCCTACTACACAATACATTTCAATCCGCAGAATTCCGAGAGCAAGGAACGAGTTGGGATACAGAAATATCGAAAATCCAGAGTCAATTGCAAATCCAGCCTGAATGCAACACTAAAGGATTGTAGCACAACGTCGCGTAATGAACATCAGAGAAGCACGACGGGTTTGCGCAGAGTCGAAGGAAGGGTAAACAGGCTCGCGGGCATTTTCTTGGACAGACTGCGGCGGTCATGGTGCTGGACAACGTCGCCTAGAGTATCTGAAAACAATTCGGCATTCTTCTGCATGTTGTCCATGCCCGAGATGATCTTGCGATGAAAGGCGGCATATTCCTCCTCGAGATCGACTAGGACGTTGAAGTGACTCTCGCTGCACTCCAGTTAGCGTGAACGATACGACTTGAATTGGACCGTACCTCTCTGCACACATAACCTCAAGGTTTGCAGTAGCACCTCGGAGGATGGTATCTCGGCCGATACGGACGTCTTTTCTGACGTGGTCGAAACGGTGGGTTATATTCTCCACAATGACGGCGCCGATTTCCTGTATTTTCTGGAAGGAACGCTGTAAATATCTCTCTGCGCGCACTGAACGATATCCTACCTCGATGATTTCCTGCATAGGGCTACGGCTGCGCTTGTAATCGTGCTCTCTTTCCTCCGTCTCATGCTTGTACAGTCCACGACCAAATGTTGTTGCAGGATGCCCCATATCAGGTGTACGTTCGTAAGCTGCAAGTGAGCGTCTCAGTCAAAGACTCATCAACCTCCGAATCGACCACGAACCTCCATGATTCCCTTTGTATCGGGCCGAAGTGGATCGATCGTTTCGCTGGATGGAAGGTGGCGAAGCCTTGGTTGGAGCAAAAGCAACTGTCTGGTACACTCGCTGCGGAAACGGAGAATCGTCGACTTTCTGATGGACCAGAGGAGTAGGCGATCTAGGGGATTGTGGTGGATATATAGGCCGGAGGGGCGAAGTCTTCTTCAAATGAACAGGCTTCGGCGGGGTAGGTGGAGGAGCCGGACTGGCAACTTTTTGCCGGAAGGATACTAGCTTTACCGAAGGGGAGGGGAGTTCGGGCTTGAATCTCTTCATTGGGGAGAGAGGTACCGGCTTTGATTCAGCTACAGGAGAATGCGGCCGCGAACGGATGGGGCTAGTAAGGTCGACAACACCTTGTGGCTTGGTCCTAACAGTGGGAACGAAGT
This sequence comes from Mycena sanguinolenta, assembly GCA_014462675.1. Taxonomy (NCBI): domain Eukaryota; kingdom Fungi; phylum Basidiomycota; class Agaricomycetes; order Agaricales; family Mycenaceae; genus Mycena; species Mycena sanguinolenta. The sequence goes on along the minus strand of JACAZH010000114.1, from coordinate 14,199 downwards.
TATTTGCAGGAACAGCAAGAGTAGAGCCTAATTGGACGGGAACAGCTGAGGTAGCGAGAGCAGAGGCTGATTCAACTGGAACGGCAGCTGCGTCGACAGTGAAAGCGGACGTTGATTTCAGTTGCATAGCGGATGTCGAATCGAGAGAACGAGCAGGAGTAACAGCGGGAGGAGCAGGAGCTTTATCGAGTTCCACCGTCTTGTCAGTGGTTTTCGGGGGCGTATTTTGGGTCAAGTCAAACATCGGAACGTCGTCTTGCGAAGAATCAGTCGAACCCTGCAGGTATCTTCGAACACAAGCTGAACGACGGAAGCATGAGACGCACCTTGAGCGGAACGTAATATTCTTGGACTTCATCATCTGATCCTGTCTGCAGTTCGTCTTGCATTGCTACATCGTCGTTCTGCGGAAGAGGGTCGTCTGCCATCGCAACATCTTCTTTCTTTTGCAGATGCATATCTTCCCAAGGAGCTTTGCGTGGTTTCTCCGGCTTCGTCTTTGGCTTTGGCTTGGGGACCTTGGTCTCGATGGTCGACTAATAGGCATTCAGTAGAAAGTATGAAATGAGACGTCAAGAACGCACTTCTTCAGCCTTTGGAGCCGCATTAGTTCGGGTCGATCTGCGAGGAGGCTTGACATCATCGTCGCATTCCACGTCGTCGCTTGCCTAGGGTGGAGTGTGCGTGAGTATCTACAAAGTAAACATGAACGCTTCTGACATCAAGCACGGGCGCTTTGGCCTTGGTCTTTCCTGCAGCCTTGGTCGCTTTCGGAGGAGCCTTGGCGGCGGGTTTCTGTCCACCCTTTCCTCTCATTGCGGCGACCCTTCCTTTGCGAGCGTCATTCACATCAGACACGATCTTGGGCTGCTGCTTGGCCTTCTTCTCGGCTTTCACGATCGGCGACGGTGGTGGCGAAGGTGCGGTGGGAAGCTCGTCGTAGTCAATGTTCATGTCAGTATCACCAGCAATTGAATCTGGAACAGGAGAGGATGTCCGGCCTTTCTTGCCGCCGTAGCGTTTCTTTACTGGCGCATGAGTCACAGTACCGAAGACGGCGGCGGAGGCTCGATGAGCAGGAGCAGGCTCTGGTTCCTCGGCCGCAGCGATCTGTCCACGCAAGCGTTTTGCCGGACGGGAGGGCTCGTCCTCATTCTCACCGTCGGAAGCTTCCTCTTCATCCGCCTTGAGTCTCTTCGGTCCATTCTTGGGCTCCAGCTTAGCCGGTTTGCTCGCGATTTCGGTCTTGACTTGGACTGAAGCCATTTAGCCTCAACAGCGCGAATCGAAAACAGGGGCTTACTTGGATCCGCTTTTCCGGTCGAACGTTTCTTGGTCGTAATGCCGGCAGCTACGGGTTCTTTAGTTGTGGCAAGGGGTTTTCCTTCAGTCGTATCGATCTCCATCTCGTCCTCCGACAAGGACAGTTCCTTTCCGGTGGACTTCCTGGTAGCCTGACGGCGTACGGACGGACCAGGGGGCGGAGCATCATCAGCATCCTCATCAGCAGCCGAAGTCAAGTTGGTGCGTGAAGTAGGTTTGCTCGCCGCTTCAGTTGCAAGGGCGGGGTTCTTCTTGGCCGCGCCGCGAGTGACTCGTGCAGGTGCATCCGCTGGAACATACTCCGTGACCGGCTGTGTCGGTTCGAAGTCCTGGTCTTTGCCATTCGAGAACGAGGACGACGGGATCTCATCGCCTTCCATCTCCCCCTCCTCGTCCGATTCGATCATACGGTTCTTCATCGCGCTCTTCCGGGGGCGTGGTTTGATCGGCGCACGCTGTTCGTCGTCGGAATCCTCGGCTATCCTCACGCGACGTGGTGGAGTCGTCATTTTCGTTGCCGGTGGCTTCGCTTTTGACGTCGCTTTACCCTCGGCGTCAGACACATCGGTTAGCTCGCCACCGTCCATCGCATCGTGCTGCGAACAAGGCTCGGCCAAGTCTGAATTCGTCGATGAAGAATCGTGCTTGAGGCCCGGTGTCTCGTACGGGTTTGGGACGAGAGGGGAGGTGGGTCGGCCAGACTCAACACCAGAGTCCCAGACTGCCAAACGTCAGCGCCCATCTTCCTTAGTCCAAAAAGACTAACCTTGCGCTATTTTTGTGACCTTTTCTTCCTATTGCCACCGTCAACTTCAGAATGATTCCACAGACGAGTACATAGACACCCTCACCCGAGTTTGCGCCGGTTTCCGAGCGCCTGAGTCGAAAGTCAAGCTGACACCCTCCGGAATCTTGGACACTTTGGTGTCACTGATGAGCTTGTTCTACATTAAATGGATCAATCAGCCCACCAGGAATAACCGGCGCACAAAAGCCACGCACCAGCCCTCTTGCCTTCAGCGCCTGCAAGAATCGCCCCGCATCCTTGTTCTTGAGCTGAAACTGCATCGTGCACTTTTTCTTGGCCGTGACGATCTCCGAGACGGGGCCAATGAGCGGTTCTGCCGATAATTGAATTGAGACGGGCGTCCAGGGTGTGCCTGGGACGCCAATCTTGACGCGCTCGATGGTGGAAAAGGGCACCTGGTACGTGCCGTCCTGCACGGTCTCGTTCATCAATGAATCAACAGAAACTCAAGAGAATATGCACCTTTTCGACGTTCGTATACAGCCCATGATTGTCAACGTAGAGAGGGTCAACCATCTTGAGCACGGGCGCGCTCGTGTCTGTGCGAAAGCCATTGACGACGAATGGCTGGGGGCTACCACACGGTAAGCATAAGAATATAAGGAGAAAAAAAGACGCACCAGGACAAGTCAGCCTTGGCGAAACAGTTGATGATGCCTGTGGCGATTGGGTCCCAGTCTGCGCCCGCCGCCGTCGCGATGAGCTCCTTAATCTCGGCACTCGCGGGGAATAGCTCCGGCTTGAAGATAGCGTCTACAAACTGCGTGCGCTTCACCGCAGACTCGCGCGCGCAGGCAGGAGTACGCCGACCAGGGCGACGAGGGAATCGAGGACGAAAAATTCTGGACGTAAGAAGTAAGCGAACAGATAGGGTACGAACTGACTTTGAGTACCCCTTGCTTTGCGAGAGAATGTTCCTGATTTTTGCCCTAGGATGATGTTACAAGAGGGAGTGCAATCAAGTGGTGGGTGTCACTTACGTGCCAAGGACGTTTTCAGCCCGGAGTCGTTTCTGATTTTCTACATGGTTTGTCGCAGTTTCGGAAAGCAGCAGATTAACCTTTGAACATGGTGAGATAAAGACGCGCATATATCCAGGGAAACCGACATTGAAGATCAGACTTGGGCTCTTCCAATCTACCGTGGGCTTTGGAGGATAAAACATGGCGCAAAATACAGCATAAAAGGCGTCCGCAACGATGTCTTTGTTGCTTTTGTTGTTGGAATCTATGAGAGGGTGAGAATGAAAGACGCGGAACGAACGCCTGGACACACCTTTCTGATTTTGGTCGAGGAAATCCTGGAAGTCGTTCAGTGCCTTGACTCACAATAAAGGCGTTGTATGTACAAGAACGCTCGACACAACCGCCTTCTGCACAAGCTCCCATCCAAGCTGGAGTTCGTTGTCCCCCGCATCGAAAGCGGGCTTGACCTTCTCGTGGTATATTGCCTGAAGCACATTCGCACAAAACTGGCACATTTGACGCAGGAACGCGGGATAGAGTGCATAGAGCTTATCAGCGAATATGGTTTTGAGTTTAGCGCGCTTTTGAGGGGAAGAGGAGGATCCCTGGAATACAACATTCCTGAACTGGATCGTAACGAAATTCATAGAAACTCACGAGAAGAGTCAGGATTTGACCCAGCTCTGCAGCGGCGGCTTTCACTGATTTGTCTTTGCTCCCGACGGCGGCCTTCTTGAGGGCATCTATAGAAGCGGAGACGGCTTCCATCGGGGTGAGGTCGCGTTGAGGAAGAGACAGTGTCACGCGTAACGCGATCAGGTGATCGTGACTTACGCGTTCAGTTTGTCCTCAAGTCCCCGAATGGCCATTTCGACGCGTCTGCCTTGTAAAACTCATTTAATTCTACATTCTACCATTATAGGTGATTACAGAAAATGCGGTAGTATGTACAGATGTGCGTGCGTCTTGCTATTATAGCTGTGCGTTCAGAAGCATTCTATCGTCCATGAGCGAAATAGTGGTATGTCGTATCGTTAGGATGTGGTCCGGGAGTCAGAATAGAAAAATCTCCGCCTTACACCAAAATACCGCTACCAACGCAAACCCCAGCGCACCCAGCACCGTACTCACACCTACCCTCCCCGCGCCGCTCGTCGTCCCTGTCTGACTTGCGCCTGCACTCGCCCCGCTCTTGGTCTGGCTCCCGCTGGTCGACGCGCCCGGCTGAGTACTCGTCAAACTCGTCTCTGTGCCGCTCGCCGTCGCCGTTGCTGTTCCCAACGCGCTATACAGCTGTGCGCTCGTATACTGCACGCAGTTACTACTCGGCGGCACCTTCGGGTCGTACGGCATCGAGCTAATTACACCAAGGCTCTCCGGCGGCTGCGAGTACGTCGACACGACGCCGTCCGTGCCGGTGTAGATCCCCGGGTAATCCTGGCTGTCGCCCATGCACGACTCGAAGGTCCCGTTCTGCGCGTTGCTGGGCGCGTTGTAGCTGCACCCGATGCGATCGTAGTTGTGGGCGCAGAACTGCGGCGCGTTTGGCCCCAATGGGTCGCAAGCTTTGAAGCAGAATTGGCCGCCACCCATGAAGCTGCCAGGGCATGTGAGTAAACGATTAGTTTACCCCCTGTTGAGTCAAGACTAACTTGTGCCATTCGAGAACCTGAGTGTAGGTGTTGTTGGTCGCCGCTCCATGCTGTAGAATACACCAATCCGCCAAGAGGGTTGCCGCGCAAGTCTAGAGAGAGAAAAAACCGAATTAAGCGCTTGCGCTGAAATTTCGGACGCGTCTTATGCTCACCAGCACCGTGAGGATCTTGGGAACCAAAATTAGCGTCGGAACGCGGGAGGTAAATGATTCACGTACCCAATTCACCACCAGAATCGTCCGGCCGGAGATTGATGAGCGTCTGGTCAATAAAGCCCACAACTTGAACATAGTCTGGTGTGCGCGTGAACTGCACCCCTTGCAGAGCCCCGGGCGGGAAAATACGCGTCCCGCGCCCAGGCTTCGTGCACCACGCCACCTCTTCGCCTTCCGTGTCCGCGATCGTGCTGTTAGGGTTTATCGGCGCCCAGAGGCAGAAATCTGAACACAATATTGTTATGGATTACTCCTTTTATTGGTAGCAAGGGAAACTAGACTGGGCGAGCGTACCGTCAATAGCGCAAAGAAAAAGACGTCTGACAGAGCGAAGTTAGGGCCCTCAGTAGTGGAATTGCACAGATTGTATCCGGTCTGGGAGCCGCGAACGAGGTTGGGGTCCGTGTCCGCTTGGTATGGCTGAGAGGAGCCTTAGAATGGTGTAAAAACACGTAGTAGAAAGGATTACTATGCCGGTAGGGTACGCAAAATGTTTTGACGCGAGCGGTGTAGCGGGATACTTGCTTTCTTGGGCATTGGTCGCGATACTCGCCGACAAGAGAAAGGCTGCGCAAAAAGAACGAATGGCGGGATACATTTCGCCGTCCAAGTAAGAAGAAGATGGTGGAGGGAAGAAAGATGCGCAAGGCAAACCTTCGTACAACAAATTCGAGTAATGAAATACTTCCTTTTTAGGGTTCTTAGACAGTTTGCATCAACTCGTCATCTCGACAACATTAGCGGCGCTGATCCGCAAAAAAGGAAGCAAAACCAAATATGTGCCGAAATTTATAGCTCAGCTCACGAAGGGTTTAGTGGTTCAGTGAAAGTGATTCCCAAAAACATACATAATTTAACATGCTGCGTGGTCGATTCTATGTATACATACAATGCGTGCAAAGTCCATTCGTCATTCCTCACGGCTTGATAGCAATCTTCAGCGCGCCTCTGCTGTTCATTTTGTCGAGCGCGGCCTGGTAATCGTCGAGCTTGAACACGTCCGTGACCATGCCCTTGACGCGGACCTTGCCGCTGTCGAGGTACGCGACGGCGCGCGGGAAGCAGTACGTCTGCGAGAACGAGCCGATGATCTTGATCTCGTCGCCGAAGATCTTCATGTCGCATAAGTAAGAAAAGTCGGCGCAAAGACAAACACGCTCACCTTCGACGGCGGCCAATGCACGAGCGCCTTGTTCTCATACACGCCGTAGATCATGAGCGTACCCCCGCGGCGTACATAGTTGATGCTCTCATTGGCGAGCTTCTCCACGCCCGTGGCCTCGACCACGACATCGAACCCATACGGATTGTCCTCCTTCAGCTTCTTCCACTGCGCTTCGGGATTCTGCCTATCGAGCTCGATGTACTCGTCCCCGGCGTCGAGGTCCTTAGCGATGTCCATCTTGATACCCTTGTTCGCGGCGATGACGACGCGCGACGCGCCGTTGAGCTTGAGCAGCTGGGCGAGGATGAGGCCGGTGGGGCCAGCACCGAGGAGGAGGACCTCGACACCGACGGGCGGGGAGAGTTTGTCGAGCCCGTGGATCGCGCACGATGCTGGCTCGAGCAGGGTTGCCTCCTCGTCGGTCAGGTTGTTGATTTTGTAGAGCTTATTTTGTTTGCTGTATGCTGTTAGAATGCGTGAAACGGTCAAGAATGAAAACATACTATGCAACGTACTCCGCGAACCCGCCGTCCTGGGTAACGCCCCGCGAGTTGAAGTTCTCGCATAACAGTGACTGGCCGCGGCGGCAATAAAAGCAGTTATCGCACTGGAATTCTGTGAGCAAGTGAATGAATTGTTGGACCGCGACGCACAGTGATTCCGACGTCGGCGACACAGCGGTCGCCAGTAGAAAAGCCCTTTACGTTCTTGCCCATTTCGACAATGGTTCCGATGACTTCGTGGCCCGGGATGAGCTAGGACGCGAGTCAAACGCGTATAGCTTTGGAAAGAAGAAGACGTACTGGAAATTTCGAAATAAATTCGCCTGCAGAAAGTTAGTTTGGCAACTTGACCTCGCGAAAATGAGCACAGACCATCGTGGATATGTCCATCTACATTCCAGGTGAACCAACGCGCAGAATAGAAGTAAAACAACGCGTACCCGTGCCACATACACCACAGCAATTCACTGGGGGTAAAACGTATCACTCGGGATGTCTGAAGAGCCCAGAAAGCACGCACCTTTGAGCAGGACGTCGTCATCTCCAACAGATGGAATAGGAACCTGTTTAATCTCGAAATCTTGTGGCTAGACATGATCAGCGACGCGTACAACACCTAGAAACGACGCCTACTTTGTTGTACCACAAAGCTTTCATCGTTCCTTGAGGCATGGCGATAGAATTACGCGGGGAGCGGAGCAGAAAAGGAGGATGTGATAGAAAGACAAGAAGGATGTCTGCTTTTCTGCCTTCGGCACGGTCCCTCTTTATACGATTCTCGGCATGCCACGTGAATTTCTGTCCACAATATGTAAAAGGTGCATCCTCAAGCACATCCAGAACGAGTTTCGAGGCAAAGGACCGCCAATTTTTTCCAAGATGGTAATCTTGCTCCCATTGCTCCCCGATAATCTATTCCACCTTCAAACTCCAAAGAAGTGGATATTTCTGCTGAAAATTGAGGTGGAAACGTCCTGAAATCCGAGAAATGACGTTTTGCGATGGGTGGCAGATAAAGGATAGTGACGTAGTTAAGTCCAAAAGGTTAACCGACACCGGCTAACACGAGGTAACCCCAATTGGCGCATGGGTTGGAAACCAGCAGACGAGCTTCGTCGTCATACCACGAGGCGAATTCGGTCATCGTAGGGGGCAACCTGTCCACCATTTTTCTGCGTTTTTTGTTTCATTTTTTTTTGAGACTTTTAGAAGTTCAAACAATGAGACTTACATTACAGATGACGGGGAGGACGATGAAGGGAACGGTGCAAGGACAGAAGAGTGGAGAATTGGCAGAAGTTTGTGGATGCTATGTCTGGAATCTTGCGGCCACGAAGTGTGAAGAAGAATGCCAAGAAGACTAATCGACGATGGCAATGGCCACGGAGAAATCCATTCAAGGGGTTGAAGCTCGGTGAGGTCACTGCATTAAGAACCCGAAGAGTGGAGTCGGGGAACTTCCTGGTGGTCGCAGGCTCCACAATAGTGAAGAGAGGAAGTCGAACTTTGATGGGACTCGGCTAACAGCGGCGCGTGGATTCGGCTCAGCGGCAGGACAGAGAATTCGTTCTCCGCTTTCGCTCTCAAAAATTTTTTTTCGTCTCCATATAGTGGGTCTCAAAGTACGGGTACAATGAACGCCGCTTGGATGCCTCCTATGCAGGATCTTCTTTATTCTTATACTTAACGCCGAAATGCCAGCAGCACTTGTATGGTAAGATCATGACGTTAAGCAACATCGGGTCTCGGTCCGGTCGTGTTTTGGGAACAATACGGTCTCCTGGATAGGTATGGTTTACCCGGGAAGTAACTGTCTTTACCACAACTGTGTCCCTTGAAACAGAAATAATACGGCACTGGGCAGCGTGTACATATATACTCGATCAAAATAGTAAAAGTTGCGGTGCAAATTTTTATCTGACGTTTTTCGTTCGTCGAAGATATCAAACTTGAAAGGCAGTTCAACCACGGTCAGCACATGTCACAAAGCCAATGCCCACAGACCCAATACCCTGATGCTAGTGAGAGGAGCGCCAAGGCCCCTTCCACGCTTCAATGCTCATCAACCACACCTCATCTTGTCGGGCGCCTGTTTACGGCTCAGCTAACGTGAGACAGTCACCGCACCGAGGGTACACGACGTGCCAGTGAGCTGTCAATCTTCACGATTATGGCTAGCGCGACTGGAAAGAACGTAATTCGAGGCACTTGTTTTCCGCGTTCACCGTCGGCGCCGACCAATTTAGGAACACCGATCGGTGTATGTAACTGACAAACGCAGCCACGGAGAGTCAAGTGCATGATAAATAGGTAGCACAGGGTCGAGCCTCAACGTGGCATTGGTTGACGGGGGTGCAGTATTGTTAATATCCGACTCACCGCCGAGCAGTCGGACAATGCAACGAAGCCTCTCCAGCAAGGTATTTTGGGTTGACTCGAACTCCGACGGTTGACTCGAAGTCGGAGTTCGAGTTATGCAGTGCGTCTCAGCAATCCGTTCGATCGTACCTTCCCTGCTATTCAAGCCAACAGAAAGAATCAGTTCATGTGGAGGGGATGGGCCGGAGGAGATGATGATCATCGATCGTAGAATGAACGTGAGAGTTGTCAAAGTTCGTTCAACTTCATTCCCCAGGCTATTCAATGGCAGAAGCGTGGCGATCCACGAGTGGGGAAGTGATATCATGGTCAGTCTAGCGCACTTCGTGGGAAGGAGATCAAAGATAGTTGGTTCAATACCGGTACTGTCTACTGGCGAAATATGAGTTCAAGGTCGAGGTGATTCGCGAGAAATTACCGAGCAAATTCTGGTATTGTTTTATCATCATTAACTTCTTCAGTTGTGGAGTGGGGTTCCTTCTTGGCCAGCCGATTTGCCTCAAAAGAATATCTTGACTTTGTGTTTTGAACTTGGTCGGACATCTCGGGCATGTTGAATTTTGTCGACGAGGTCAATATTTATAGCTCTACTGCACTCCATAATGCCATGGAATGTGCTAAAATAGTTCTACGGATGTAACGGACACAACTATTCTGATAGGCTTCGAGACTAGTTTGGAAGTCGAATTGAACTTGTGAAAGCAAGGCCCAAAAATGGCAACAAAAAGCGACTTGAATTTGGAAACATAGGTTTAAAAATTGCGAGACGCCTGCATGCGCCACGAATGATAGGTTCTCTCATACAGTGCTCGCACCGTTCGTTAGAAGTTAGTAGCGTTTATCAGCAAAACTCAGGGTGGCGGGGTGCGTCCCTATCAAGCGGACTTTGAATTTATTGCAAGTCAGTGTCACACAACAGTCACACACTTTCTTTTTGACTTGACCTCGCAAAAATTTGTGCTTGCCTCGGCTGACTGCATTATCCAGTGAGCTTCATTTGCCAGATTTCCTTTTTCAGTATCCTCAAGCTGTTTGAGGTAATCCCACGCGAGCATTTGTATCAATCACGGTCGGAGTTTTGACAACTTTCCTGACTGCGGTACTCATCATGCAGTATTACCAAAGACGCTGAAATCCCTGGAATTGGCCGGTTCTTCCGTCATCTACGATCCAATCTTTATTTCGTGCAGTGAATGTTTTTTCTCCAGCACTTTTGAGAAAGTTCTTGGCACACCGTGCACTGAGGAACGGATCTGAACAAGAATTGCGATTGAAAGTAAACAAGAAATTGCGAGCTCTCCTCTGTGAACAGAGGCTCCTGACGACGGCTAGTAACCAAGAAGCCCTGAGGGGCCCACTGCTCCCGATTGCTCTCTCAGGCATAACACGACAAGGTCTCGCTGCTTCCGCTTCGATTATAAATGAACGCTGTACGCCACATAGGGTCAACCATACCTCCATTTACTCTGCGGTGCACGACATCCAGGATGGATCTCGTCTAGGGATTGCCTCGGATTTGCTCCGAGGATTTTTTTGCGAGCCGTCCTTTCTAACCAGTTTAACTTTTTCTGGTTTTTGTTTGTTCTATAACTGGTGGGTCCGATGTGAGGTACCAGTTAAAAGCCGCATGACCGGTTTCCCTCTGCCGCACCACATCCCCGTTTATCTTTACTCTGCAACTCATTTGTTTTTCCCGACATCTCTTGTATCGCTGCGATGTCCTCCAGATCGCAAGGAAAGAGGTGAGTCGGGGTTTCTATGCTAAGTCGTCCGTTGCTTGATACGCTCGTCTACAGTTCGGCCCCGCCTTCGTATGTCATCTCGCTCGTTAATTGTGCAACAAAAATCCATGAATTTCTTGTTTTATGTTCTGCATTCACAGTTCCTCGCTGCCGATGAATTATGAAGCCGCCAATAGCCGCCTCCTTAACCGCAGGACGCCAATGCCCCCCATCGAGTCCGACACCCCCAACCACAAGCCGGCTATGTTGCCGCCGGGGGCAAATCTTTCGGGGGCGAATATGAAGCCGGGCGCGTTGTCTGCGAGGTGTGCGGTCGGGGCGTGCTATTCCGCGATGACAGCGGCGCATTCACCCTCAAGCATTGGGAGGCACATCGGATGACATGGTGAGTAATGTGCTCATTTGCTCTAGGCTTTTCACGACACTAACCCGACTTTCTTTCAGTAGTCCTCACCGCCCGGTCCATTACCCGCCCCAGCACCCGAACACTTACAATCCTCTCGCCTATACGGCCCCCCCCAACGCCGCACCCAGCCCCTCGAGCTCCTCGCAGCTCAGCCCCACCTCCCTTATAACCCGCCTATAAAACGGCGACGTGCGAAGCGCACGGAAGAGGAGCGCATCGACTACCTGCGCTCGGACCCACAGGTAGCCGAGTTCGAGCCATACCGCGTTCTCTGTGCGGGATGTAACAAGTGGATAAGGCTCCGGCCTAACTCGACTTACTGTAGCATTCCGTGGGACGCCCATCGGAAGATTTGCTTGGAGAAGAGGATGTAGATTCTCACTTGAACGATTTTGGATTAATTTCATCGAAATGTATTGTATTCTATGCCACCATTAACTTGTGACATTCGATTGTGTGCGGCTAGTACATGAAATCTTCCTGTGATCGACCGGAAAGATCCTTTGAACCAGAGATTCGGCTGTGGAAATGGGGACAGAGCGCTATTAAACGAGGAATTAAAAACTCCACCTGTATCGGAAGACAAACTATTTTAAATTCATGGGCCGTCGACCAAAAATGTGCTTACTCTCACCCAACATCTCTCTCGGCGTTTCATCTGCATTGCAATGTGGAATCTCGGTGCAGTCGCTATTTGACAGCCTGCCGATATGATAAGGAGGATGACGACATATCCGCGGTATCTAGATGCAAACTGTAAAGTGTATGTGGCATGTTGCTCCTAGAGGTAGTAGTTGGGGCAAGAGCTCTCGGCATTCGTGCAATATTTAGCAGCAAGTCGAGGAGAGCTGTCCAATTGCGGCAGATTTTGACGTCGAACGGCTGCCAGGGAATTCTGCTATGATTCGAGCACAAACGATGCTTACCAGGAATATTCATGCTCAAGATGGGTGGCGCAGCGTGGAATTGAACTATTGACGAAACCGTGTGAATAACGCAGTTCCGTAATGATCCGAACAACCAAGTTCATTTGCCGGAAAGCACCGATACTGGTTTGCCTCCTGCGCTCATCAGCGTACTCCACAAGGTCAGGAAGAACTGGGTCGAAACCTGTCAGCACGAAATAATTCAGAATCCCAATGTCCCCGACCGACTACTGGTGTATGCAGCATTTTCTCAGCAGGTGTAGTTACAAGGATCGAGGTCGCGAGCGGCGGCTTTCATCCATGATTTCGTCTTTGCTGGTCGTCAAAACTTGAACATTCGGGTGGTTGAATTTTCTGCTCCCTTGGAAAGTTCTCTTGTCTTTTCCAAGCATTTTATCCTTACTCTCCGAGCGAGGACCCGAGCTTCAAGCCGCTTGTCAAAAAATTGCTTGGGAATTTTCTAGACGTTTTGAGGGGATGACACCCACGCTCAATCAGCCTCATCTTGTCCTCGGTACACTCCAGACGACTTGCTCAAGTAACTTTGGTCTGGCACGGCAACACGGGATGGCACGGGCATACACAAGATTGTTCCTCTCGGCTGAGTCAAAGACGCTGTGGACGCGGGGCTTGGTCGCGGCGTTGCAGCGAATCATCGATGAAAGACGGTGCGTAGGAAAGTTCTATGAGTTCTTGATTCAACTGAACATCCTGCGTCCCCTGTTGCCTACTGACCGCGGCACGGTCTCAACCGATCTGATGGCCGACCTATCTGCTGGCTATAAAATGTGTGAGCTACATACGTCGAGCATTCATCCCCAACTTGCTTTTCTCATGTTGAATATCCTCGGTGAGCGTCTTCCTCTTATGAATTCATTCATGCTCACGAGGCTTGACACACAGTGATTCACGGCTACGTTCAGTCCGCCGCCACAGTTGCGCATAATACGCGGAAACTCCGCGATGTCCTCGATGGCGTGGCGGTCCTGCACTACGTAGACGGCCCTCCAATGCCCCCGAACTCGTCGTTTTCCCCGGCCTCCCGGCCCTGGTGGATTCTGGGCCAGAGTCCCGCGTCCGACCCTCGGTGGCAAGAGAGGTGGTAAAGTGGTGGTCAAACGAGTGCTCTCCGGAGCATCAGTACGACGGCGTCATCGGGTTGTCGCAGGGGAAGCGCGATGGCGGCCCTTTTGTTGTCGATGGTGGCATTTTTTAACAGTACCCACTTTGCTGGATTAACGATTTGCAGGTCAACCACCCCGAACGTGTCCCGGGATTCAGCCCCACGAAGAAGCAGGACTTCAAATTCGGCATATTCTGCTCGGGTTAGCTTGTTCATGATATTTTCACGTTGATCTATCTCAAAATTTCTTCAACCTAGGCTTCGTTTCTCACGGATCTCCCTCACGCGGAGATATATGGAATCCCCCGACATACCTACCGTTGCACAGTTAGACTTACTTACTTTGTTCAAATTTATTTTCTATCTTTTGTTTAGCTGTGGACGATGCGGACTCCAGTGTTCGACCTGCCCAAACCATCGAGCTTCAAGAAAAGTGTAACCAATCAGTACTTTGCCGGCACAATGAAGGTATGTTTCTCCGTCCCATTTTGCACAGAAATTAAATAACCTTTGCCAGGGCACTCGATTCCAGTGGGGAAACTTTCCCCGCTGTGTGTTCGGGAGTTCATCCTGAACGCTACTCGAGTAGGAATAATAATTATATGTACGGGAATTTTCGTGCATATTTATGAAAACATGGCAGTAACTAATATTGCCTGTGAAACATCAGACCTCTTGGCCATTCCTCTTTCCTCTATCTCTTTCCAAAATCACCCGGCCATGCTCGCCTGCGCAAGTCGACTAATTACTTCTCGAATCTCAGGGCTGATCGGTGACATCCACACGCAAATCCGCGCTTTCCCCGGTGAGGCGTGGAACGCGAAGACGGTCCAGTCAAGGTCGTTTGCAGCGACAACTGTCTTAACGAATCGTCACTTCAGCATTTCCTTGAGGGACTACAAGGTTTCCGCTTGGGAGCCGCATAAATCGACCACTTCAGGTTGAACAGCACCAGATGAATCGGCGGAGGGCTGGTGTCGACAGCGTGA